>JAMXBC010000218.1:0-34254 GCA_024138005.1 Lumnitzera racemosa
TTTTTTTTTAGGTCATTAACCGTCATTAACTCTTTTTACCCTACTTAACTTGGTTAATTACACCCTAAATCACACTTAAAACACTAAACAAACATGTTATTAAGCTAATAAATCAAAATTTACAGATTTAAAACTTTTTTCAAAGTGGTTTTTTAAGTAGGGTTCTTCTAAGTTTTCCCTTCAATTTCTTCCATCAAACACATATTCTTGTATTTTCCTTGTCTTAATCATATTTCTACTTTTTTTGAAGCTAATAACATCACCTAACATGGTGAAAAAAAACATTGATACATATCAAGGGGGGGACAGCATAAAATTTTATGATTTTAAAATCAACATCTTTTCAAGTTATCTACATAAAACTATCTCCTACATTCTAATAATTGAAGTAACAAACAAAGCTAAATACATGAATGAGGTGTGATTATATGACTCTATAATGACATGTACATGATTAAACAAGTTTATCTAGTATTTTTAATCCTAAACTTTTAAGATATCATTGGTAAAACTAGTGTAAATAGAAAACTTAAGTTAAGTGAGTTTTACCTTAAACTAGTATAATACACTCCAACTTTTCCAACTTAAAAACGAAGTAAAAAATTACTTCTTGAGGGTAAATGTTTTTCATCAAGAAACTAGGGTAGGGTGTGTGTGTGATCTTTGGGTGGTCGGGCTTGTCATTCGAAAAGCGTATAGCAGTGCAAAGGCCAAAAGCCTCTAAGGTACAAAAAGGGTTCGATAACCTTTTGTTTTTCTTCCATTTTTTCCTTTAGTTTTTGTTTGGGTTTTTTAAGAGTGTTTCCTAGGGTTTTTTCTATGCATGAAGAATGGTGTCAAATGGGGGTTTTTGGGAGGATAAAATCACAAAAATTGAAAGTGAATTAAGGGGATAAGAGGGGGTTTATCTTGGGAAAAAGGTAGATGGTCCCCTCTTGAAACTATTATAACCTTACAGCCTTTTGCCAAATGAGGGGGATTTTGTCTCCTTAAGGACAAGTGTTCTTTAATTCTCAATTAATCCTTTGTTTTTTTGTTTTTAATTGAATTTGACTTACTACTAATTAAGATGTAAAAAGAAATTGGTAGATGAATTAAACGAAAATCAAGCTAATTAATCACAAATGTACTTAAATTAAGCAATATATGCCTAATTAGGGTATATCTAAAGTCTTTCCATATATTAATCATTTCCAATTAAGTTCATTGACCTATATTACTTTGTTCGTCATGTTTATTTATTTTTAAGACCAAAAAAGTGTTTTCAAATCGTATACAAAGCTAACGATTTAGGGGTTTCCTAATTGATTTAGAGAAATTTAGCGAATAATTTAGGCATACACTTAGGGTTTTTTAGTTAAATTAGGTTTTGAACTATCAATTAAGTTTTACTCAATCTATTGATAGTTTCCCAATCATTTTGACGTTTCTTACTTATTAAGGTTTTTAAATTTTTAAACACATACAATTTAAGGTTTCCAAGATTTTATTCTCTTTAGGATTTTCAACTTATCGATTAATGAATCACTTTATTTATAGATTTTATTATTATACCCTTGAGCAGTTCTAGGGATTACCTATTAACTCCTATATCTGCTCCGAGTTTCAGATGGAAAGTTTACAGTGTTGTATTTGTCTTCCTAAGTATAATGTTAGCATTTTTAAGGAGATATTTTCATTAATTACATTTGGTTTCATATGATTAATGGGTTCTTGATTTGTTGTTAAATTATGATATAAAAACTCAAATACAAAATTAAGGTGTATTTGGGTTTTTCTTAATCTTAATTACTAGTACACTTGGCTCAAATTAGGCGCATTTTAGGACTTAATATGTTAAATTAATTTTAGTTAAGCTCATTGGGTAATTTTGTATTATTAGTTTAAAGGAAAATTAAGACAATTATTGTTGTTTGAGTATGCTTTAATGGGAAAATTTAGGGTTTTAGGGTAATTAAGCTAATTATCTCTAATAAATAAATGGTTTTTACTATTTAATTAGGTTACAATAGTTGGATTAGGATTTTTTACTATAGATTAAGGTTTACATTTAAAGGCTAGTACTATTAGGGTTCCAATTAGGATTTTAGTGTTTGGGAAAGGGTTTATTTAAGGACCGAGTATTCATTTTAAAGGGTTTTGGAATTCATTGTCAGAGTTATCAATATCAATATTCATTTTTGGCTTATTTTAACCCCTTTTTTCAGTTTTTAGGGAGCTCTCATGGGCTTCATCTATTAAGTCTCTTTCCCATTGGGTTTGGGGTTAGTTTTGTTAAATTAGTTTGGCCTTAAGAGTTAACATTAATCATTGGCATTTGCTTATAGGATTTAGGGCTTTTGAGTATAAGGGTCAAACTAAGGCTTGGACTATCATTTTTGGGTTTTTAGGAGTTTGAGTTCGGGTTTTTAAGAGTGTCTTTTAGGTTTAAGGTTAATTATCTTGCCAATACTAAGGTATCTTTTGAGAAATTCTTATTAACTCCTAACCTCTTATTAAGAAAATTTGCAAGGTTTACACCAAAGCGTCGAGAAAGGAATGAAAGATAGCTCAACAAGAGCTCTGTTAGCTATTAAGAAGACTAAGGACCAAATAGTTGAAGCCCCAAATCCATAAAAACAACTTGGAAACGATAAAAGGGAAATCTAGTGCCAAGAAATCCACAAGTTTAGCAACTATAGGCTAACCTCACTAAAAGCTCAACCAATCACGATAAGACTTCAAGGAAATCCAACTCTGGCTCGACCAACTAACTATGGACGTAATCCTACTCAGACTCGACCTACTCTAGGATAGCTTGGATACCCTGCATGCCTACTTTCCCTGTTAAACATACCGTTTAGCACAAATTTTAAAACGCTTGAAAATATTTTCTTTAATTTTTAAGTTGTGGGCCTAATCTTTAGGACTTAAGGCCCTATATTTTAAATTTAAAGTTTTACTATTAGGGTTTTAGGATTTACTATAAATAGCAATATTTATAATTAAATAGAGGATAGTTGAACATTTTGAAGTAAGAATATATTTGAAATCTTCATAAGCTAAATTTAAGCTTTTGTTTTGGATTATTAAAATGTTGTTTTACTTCTTAATCTTTCTTGTATTCTTATCAATCTTCTTCTTAGATCCCTGGTGAACCCCTCATTTAAGTCAGTTAATGAGTCCCTATCTAAATATCATATTAAACTCAAGTGTTGATTTATGTTTTGAGTCTTATCAAACCCTATTTGGACCTCAAATCTGATTATGTTTGTGTCTTGGTGTATGGTATCCATACATGTTCACAAACCTAAAATCCCCATTCCACTTACTAATTTCTCATTTCCATTGAACCTTGAATACCCCTCATAGTTCGTATATGTTGCATACTGTAAATCATATTAAATATGAATCCCTATGAGCTTTAATCACTAAGGCTTACCATAGGGAGTAGTAATTAGGTAGATCCTTCGAATATCAAAGAAAAAAAGGAATAGATAGGTCATTAAGCGTAGTAAGCCTTTGTGAATCTACTCATAGGATGTGATGCACCAACAAACACAACGTGACTTAGTATTTCATCCGATATTTATTTTTACAAACTAAAACTAAGGTCCACTTGCCATTAATCTTTGCCCATTAATCTCGAGCTAGTCAATAAGATTAGATAAGAGTGTGAAAAAATGATGTATTCGGAGAATAGTGTCCTCTTAAGAAAAAAAAATATTCATTAACTTATAAGGTGTAAGATGAATTTTTAGCTACAAAAGATAAAGATCTATTTATAGTAAGTCCATAAGGTAATAAAGAAATGCGTGCAATTACAACCAAGGATAATACAAGATAATAACCTAGTACAATGTTAGGTTGCGATTTAGTTGAGACAATGACTGTAAAGTGAATATACTAAATAGTCAGGAAAAGTGATAAATAAGTAGCAACCTGTCAATGGGTTTGTGCTTTAGAATCTTAGGACATTGTGGTTAAGTTAAGTTAATGTTAAGGCTACTGGTGAGGGATTGTTAGCCTTAAAGGCAGGTACGAGTGAGAGGTTTCGAAGGTCAGTAATCTATTCACTACTCCCTTAACCCATGATGCAGTTATTGCCATGAGACTTCCACTAACACCTATAGGTCTATCTCCTAAGCTAGCTGGTGGGGCTACTTCCTCATCATCACAATTGATAAGAATTACCCTACGACAATGCCTAAGCAAAGGTTAAACTGTTGCAAGCTTAAGTAGGCCTATTCCATACAAGGCTGACCTATCCCTAGCTGAGGCTGACTTACCCCAATTGAAGCCAAATTGATACTTAGAAGGCCAAGAGGAAGAAAAGAAACAACTTAGCATCAAATCTAATCGTCTACTGAGAAACTAAGAGATCAGATAGCCTAGGACCTAAGTCCAAAGAGCAGCTTAGAATAACATGAGAAAACTAGTGTTGACCAATCCTAGAGCTCAGCAACTACGAGATGATTTGATGGGAAAGCTCGACCAAGAACTATAAGAACGTTAGTGACCCTTACCTAAACTAGGACATCTAACTACCATCCTCACCTAGTTCGAATCCTACTCATTCTAGGATAGCTTGAATGACTTGTATGTCGACCTCCGTCTTAAGCGCAATGGTTTTGTATACTGTAAATATTTTCCTTAACTTTAGTTATGGGCCTACTTTAGGGTTTAAGGCCCTGTACCCTATTTATAGTTTTTTTCCAATAGGGTTTAAGGATGTATTATAAATAGTAACTTTTGTAAGTAGCAAAGAGGATATCATCACCAACCATCAATAATATTTCTTAAAGAAAAACTTCTCTCATGAACTTGCTTCCAACTTATCTCCTTTTGAGTGATTATTTGAGCATGCTACTCCTTTTTAATATTTCTTATGTTCTTATCAATTTTCTCCTTGAGATTGTGGTGAACTCCTCATTTGAGAGAGTTAGTAAGTCTTATCTAACCCTCATTTGAATCCCGAGTGTTGATTTAATGTTGTTGAGTAGCATCAAACCCTATTTTGAGCTCAAATTTGATTGTATTTATGTCTAGGTGCATAAATATCCATATATGTTCACATCCTAAAACCCCTTTATACTTAATGATTTCTCATTCCCACTTGAACTTCGAAGATCCATTTGCAATCGAGTCTGCTATGTGCTCATGAATTGTATCATTTTGGTATCAGAGCTTCAAAGAGATATGCATGTTAGTGTTCTTCAAAGTTTGATTCATGGTTTGAACATGTCTGTTAATAATCAATCTATAGTATAGTGTATTGTTTGTGTTCTTTGTAGTTGTTGTATTGTCTTGTTTGTAATAGGTTGTAGAGCCGAGTAATAGTAATTTAGAAGTTGTTTCTAGTTAAAGAAGTGTTTGTCAATCATGGGTAGCTACAAAAATTGAATAGTAGTAATTTCTAGGTTGCTATTAGCTGTATTTTGTTAGTAAGTAGTATTTAGGAATTGTTTTAGTGGTGGTTCTAAGTTGAGTCAAATGTATTACGTGTTTGTTAAATTCTCCTCGTATAAAGTATTGTATGGACAATAATTTTTGTAAATAACATGAATATCGATGGTGATAGTCCTAATGGAAGTTTGAGGCAATGTGTTAATGATCTGGAATATCATATTCAAAATCTCTTTGATTCTATCCAAGAACTTACTGGTTTAGTCAGAGGCCGTAGATGTGTTAGTCGAAGTGAAAAAAGGGACCAAGCACTAACTAGTGGAAGTGACTCCAACGAGCTTGATAATGACAAACGATAGCCAAGAAGAGTTGCTAAGCTAAGGAGGAGAGAAGATTGATCTGAGTTGAGGAGAAGCAATGATAAGAGTATTGACTCTAAGGTGAACCAAGGAGCTTAAAGAAGAGAGCTGAGGTTAAGTAGAGCTCCAATAGAAATGGCCAATCTAAGGTAAACCAACCTATTCAAAATGCAAGGGATGAGCCTCAAACACATAGCTAAGGACTTGAAAACATCAAGCTTAAGTTACTAACCTTCAGTAGTAGTAGCCAACCTGAAGAGTTCCTTAACTAGATTCCCTGAGTAGAGGAGTTATTCAAATGCTATGAGTGTGATGATAAATCATGGTCAATCTAGCTTCATTATCCCTTATCGAGTATGCCAGTCTTTATAGTGGGATAAATTGATTGCCAAGCAAGATGCAAAAGGAGAAGAGCCAATAAGAACTTAGAGGCTTAAGAAGTGTTTGATGAGTGAAGTCCAAGATGGCATTACCAACTTAGTCGAATTGTAGCCATTCAACTCATTGGATGAGCTTATCAATTTGGCATTAAGGGTAGAGAGATAGAAGAGAAGAAGGCACTAGAGGCCAACTAACCGACCTTAATAAGGAAACCTTAAGCCTGAGAGCTATAGGAGAAGAAAAAGCTTGAGAATAGGATAGAGAAAGGAGAGTCTAGTTAACCTAACCTGCCTGAGACTAGGAAGGAAGAAAAGTAGAAAGCACCTAGCGCCAAGGCTCGAGAAGTTAAGTGCTTCAAGTGTTTAGGCTACAAACATATTGCCCTCCCAATGTTGCGAATAAGAGGGTCATGATCTTGAAAGGAAAAGGATCCAATGCTCAAGTAGAGAGTCAGAGTAATAAGAGCTTAGAAGGTTAGTTGGAAGAAGAGAATGTTTATGCAGATTTGGATGAACTATTGGCCATGATGAGCCAACGAGCCAACCTAAAAGAAGACTTAGGCTAGAGGGAGAACTTATTTCAAATCTAATGTTTGGTGAATGGGAAACCTATTTCCCTAGTTGTTGATGGAGGAAGCTATACCAACATTATTTCTACCAAGCTAGTGGAGAAGATGAGAATGCTGACCTACCTATACCCCCCAACCTTATGGATTAAAGTAGTTTAAATGACAAGGGTATGGTCCCATCTGCATAAGAAAGCTCAAATAGCAATTAAGGCAGGATAATATGAAGATAAGATGACTTCAATATGGTGCCTATGTGTACAATAAATTTAATTTCTTGGCCAGCCTTAGGAGTACAACTGGAGAGTGATCCATGATGGCTTCTTCAACACGTAAACAGTTCAAAAGGATGGGAAGAGATACTACTTAACCCCCATGACTATTAAGGAGATTCAAAGTAACCTAGTATCCATGGTGAAAAGAAATGGAAAGAGGAGTTTGTTCGACATACAGGGCCCATACTCATTGTCTAAAGTTGAGGACGACTTCCTTTAAGCCCTATATGATGATAGGAATCAACCTAAGATGATGCATAGGCTGAGGCCGACCTATTGCAAGCTGAGGCCAACCTTTCCAAGCAGAGGTTGACCTATCCCTATTGAGATTGACTTGCTCTAATTGAGGCCAAACTGAAACCAGAAGGTCGAGAGGAAGAAAAGAAACAACTCAACATCAGAATTATCGTTTGCCAAGAAGCTAAGAAACCAGGTAGCTTAGGAACTGAGTCCAAAGAACAGCTTAGGCATGGCATGAAAAACTAATGCTAACCAATCCTAGAGCTCAGCAACCATGGGTTGATCTCACAAGAAGCTCAGCTAAGAGCAATTGAACCTCAGTGACCCCTACTTGAACCAAGACATCTAACTACTGACCTCAACCCAATTCATATCCTTCTCATTTTTAAGATAGCTTGAATGACCCGCATGTTGACCTCATGAGGAAGATATTCAAAAAGAATCAAACATTAACACATAACGTAAATCGCGTTTTGCTGTAATAGGAGGCAATAATGGCTCACCTAAGCATTTAGTCATCACCTTCACTACCTATGACTAAATCTAACTCAATTGAAGAGTCAAATGGAGGTAAGATTGAAGAGGAGATAAGAAAAGATGAAAAGTGATCTTTCCTTTTTCTTTTTCATTTTTAAAGACTTGGTTTACTTTTTCTTATTTTGGATTATTGCACTGTTAACTAACTTTTTATTTACCTTATCTGTTAATGATTTGTAAGTTTACAAGAGTCTACATGTAAATACTTGCATTAGCAACAATAGTTTTATTTAGTTATCTTTCTTTAGCTTAACTTTTTCTTTTTATTTTTCTTTTAGTTATTTCATTTAGATGTAAAGAAAACCATGCGCATAATAGTTTCAATGGAATTCAAATTCCAAACATTGATTTTTTGTAAGGAACAATACTAAAACTAAGGAAATCCCAATTCTTTTTCCTTTATCTTTTTATTGTTAATTTTATTTACTCCAAAGAATTTTGATTTGTACTATGATTATGTACAATGAGGATAATGTACAACTTAAGTGTGAAGGTAAAGGATAGATTATGTATGTTAATAATTGAAATTCACATTTATGCTTTTGATAATTTCCTTGAATTAGAGAAACCTAGAAATTTGGACCTCCTACATATAATAAGCAAGCATAAAAGTTTTTTCGAATTTGCCCAATTTCCTTTATGAATTTAGAGCACTTTATTGAATTTACATGTATTGAACCTAAATGTTTCGATTTCTACTTTCCTTAATCCAATTGATATTAAACCTATGGCCCATTTACTATAATCCATGATTGAGAATTGTAGAAATTCTGGCTTCTTTATTTAATAAAAACAAAACTTTGGATTTGCCACTCGACTAGGGTTAGGAAAAACAAGTTTAGATTAAAATAAATTAGTAAGTTTTTCTAGTATTTGAGGAAAAAATTTTTTAAAAAAAATGTTTTTTTAAAAGATTTTATTTTAATTTAAATCCTAAAAAATCAAAAACATAATCTTAATTTCAAATTTTTTTTTTTAAAAAAAAACCCTTTTTTAAAAGAAAAACAATAATTTTAATTTTTAAAATAAAGAAATTTAAATTTTTTTTTAAAAAAAATTGAAAAAAAAAAAGTTAAATTTTTTTACAAAAATTAAAAAATTTTTTATTTTAAAATTCGTTTTAGGTTTTTATAATTTCTAAAAAATTATTAACTTTAAATTCTTTTTGAAAATTTTAAAATTTTGGATTTAATTTAAAACAAGTTATTTACAATTTTTTAATCAAAAATTTTTTTTAAAAATTTTTTTGGGGGGCCCAAAAGGTTTATTGAAAAATATAAGAAAAGTCTAATTTTGAAAAGGATTTTATTTTAAAAAAAAAAACCCCCGGTGTTTTGGGGGGTATTTTTTATTTTTTTTTTTTTTTTTTTTTTCCCCTTTTAAAGGAAAAAAAGGAAAGAAAAAAAAATGCAAAAAATAAAAAAAAACAAATAAAAATAAAAAGGGGTTCTTTCTTTTAATATCATTTTTTTTTTTTCCTTTTTTTTTTCCCTTTTTTTTATTTTATTTTTTTTTTTTTATATAATTAAAAATTTTTTGTTTTAAAAAAATAAGAAGAAAGGAAAAAAAAGAAAAAAAAATAAAGAAAATGGGAAAAGGGAAATTAAAACAAATTTGGGGAGACAAGATCAATGATTTGTGATGAATCCAAAACCAAACGGGTAAAGTTAAATTTTTAAAAAAAGTTTGGGGGCCAAAAAAAAAAAATGGGGGAAAAGCGAAGTTAAAATCCTTAAAAAATTAAGACAAAAATGATAAAAGGGTTTTTCCTAGTTTTTTTTAAAATGTGTTTGAAACAATGCCATGTATTTTTTTGATTTTATTATCTTTTTTTTTTGGGTGCAATTTTGGTTGTAATATTTTAATATTTTTAAGAGTAAGGATTGGGTTTTTAAATGAAAAAATTAGGGGGATCGATGGTGGTTTTTAAAAATAATCTGAAATTATTTTAAGGACAAAAACAATAGCTTTTGGTAATGGGGGAAATTGTGATCAATTTTTTTTAAAGGGATTTGGGAAGATTGAGATTTTTTTAAACCAAATTCCCCTTTTTTATAAACTAGGGAGAAATAATCTTTTTTTTATTGTTTAAGTTTCGGCGATTAAGAAAAAGATGGAACATTTTTGGGGGGAAATAAAATTAATTTGAATGAAGGGGGTTTAAAGCTTAAAAAAAATTTTTCCAAAGTATTTTGTTAAACGCCTTTAAAACCCCCTTTTTAAAAATTTTAAAAAAATTTGGTTTTTGGGGACAGCAAAAATTTAAAAAATGAAAAAAATTTTTTAAATCTTTTAAAAATTTCCATTATGAAAATTTAGAAAAAAGGTTTGGAAAAAAGGGGAAAGGTTTAGGGAATTTTCCAAAAACTTTTTTAATAAATGGGGAAAAACTTTTCTAAAGAAAATTGGGGATTAAATTTTTTAAAATTTTTAAGTTAGAAAATTTTTAATTTTTTAAATATAACAAAATTAGTTTTTGGATTAAATTGCTCAATCTTTAAAAGATTTATCTTATTTGGGGAAAAAAGTAAAAATTGGGAAAAAAAAAGAAAAAATGAAGGGAAAAGAATAAAATGATCCCCTAGTAAAAAAAAGCCACTAATTTAGTGATTTCTGCAATTATAAATAATTAAAAATTAGATAGAATTAGAAATTTAAAAGGATTAATTTTGTTTTAAACATTTTAAAATGATTTGGGGAAAAAATGTTGAAAATTTTTCCAAAAGCAAGAATCAAAACAAAGGGAAATTTTTTTAAAAAAAACCCCGATTAAAAAAATTAAAATTGGGGTTTAAATTTTATAATCTTTAAAATGAAAAATTTTTTTTCCAAAAATAAATCAATTTTTTAAGGTCGTGGTTAAAATTTTAAAATTCTTCCCCTTTTTAAAAACCCAAAAAAAATAAAAATTTAATGGTTTTCTTTAAAAAATTTTTTAAAGAAAATTAATAACCCAAAATATAAAAAAAAATTTAAAAATCAATTTATTTTTAATTTTAATAACCCCCCAAAAAAAAAATTAACCAAATCTAGGTATTTAAAAAATCTTTAAAAAAATAGCTAAAAAACCTAAACATCCTTTTTTTCCTTAAATTTTTTTTGTTTTTTTCTAAATTTCCGATTTTTTTTATTTTAAAAATTTTTATTTATTTTTTTTTTTTTCTAATTTTTAAATATTTTTATTTTTTATTTTTTTTTATTTTTTTTTTTTCCCCAAAAAAAATTAAGCTAAAAAATTTTTAAAAGACTAAAGGGGAAAAAAATTTGGGGGTTTTTAAACAAGTGATTAGTCTTTATAATTTAAGTTCCCATTACATAAGCTTAACTAGTTAAATTAGAAAATAAAAAGGGTTTAAAGGAATTAGTTTTTTTTGGGGATTTTTTTAATTAATCAATAATTATTTTTATCCCTTTTTTTTAAATTTTTAGGGATGAATAAAGGAAATTGTTTTAAATTTCCCCTTGAAAAAACAAATTTAAGAACTAATTGAAAAAGGGGAATTAAAAAAATTGGTTTAAAAAAAAATCCTTGTTCCTTAAAAGCCCAAGACCCCTTTCCTCCCAATCAAAAAAGTAAATTCAATTAAATTGTTAAGGATGACTTTGGATAAAAGAGAAATTTCCCCTAAAATCTAAAAAAATTAAATAAAGCAAAAATTTGTAAGGATAACAGGGGAACCCACTTTCCTACTCCAAAAGCTTAACAAAATCTTTATTTAAAAACCTCTTAAAAATTGACAAAAGTAAAGGGAAAAATCGGGAAAAAAATTTTTTAAATCACTTAGTTTTCTTCAATTTAAAATAAAAAGAAGGTCTCTTTTTTCTAAGTTTAATGAGGAATCCTTTTAAATTTTTTTTTATTTAAAATGTTCATTTTAATCTCTTTTGTATTAAATTAAATAAATCTTAATTATTATCTAAATTTTTAAAATATAATTTAAGAAAAGGGGGGCCCAAAAAAATTTTCAAAGTATTAAAAATTTGGGGGGGCAATTTTAGAATATTAAATCTTTTCCCTTAAATTACTTTTTTGGTTTATTTATTTTTTTCCCAAAAGGAAACAAAAATTTAGGGGGGAATTTAATAAAAGAATTTAAAAAAATTTTTTTTTATAAATTATTTTAAATGTATTTTAGTGATAAATTTAGTTAAATTTTAGTTATTTTGTCATTTTTAAATATCATTTTGGGGGGACCTAAAAACTTTTAAAAAAAAAAAAATGGAGTTTGAAGGTTTTTAAAATTTTCCAGAGTTAATTTTAAAAAAGGATTAAAACAAGGTTTTTGGAAAATGATTTTGAAAAAAAATATTGAAGAAAAGTCAAACCATGGCCGTGGCCCCACCTAACATTTCCTTTCTAAAATTTTATTGAAATTTTGAGATTTCAAAAAAGCAAAAAGCAAAAGTTTAGTATTTATAAAACTATGGACTTACAATTATTTTTTTAAAAATTTTTTATTTTTTTAGTTTTTTTTTTTTTAAAATTTTTATATACTTTTTTTTAAAAGACCAGGTTTCAAACCCCAAGCAATGGATAAATTAAATTTTTTTTTTCTTTTTAAATTTACATGCTTATTTTATTTGAGAAAATCATTATTGGGAACCCAATGTTTTTGGGTTTTTTAAATTAATAAAATTAACCTTTGATTTTCATATGATGCCAAATTTGTATTGTTTTAATTTCTACTTCATTCCAATAACCAATGACTTTTTTTTGCCAAATTATTTAGTCATGATCCTAATTATTTTAAGATTTTTAGGAAAAAAAATTAGAAAAAAAAAAAAAATTTAGTGATTATTTTGAAAAATTAAGGAAACCCTAATAGTGAGAACGGAAAAATGCAAATATTTTATTCATCCAAAAAGTATTCATTAAATATTTTAGTTTTTAACTAAAAAAGTGACCCAATTATTTAAAAAGAAATCTTCATTCCATATAAAAGATTAAAAAATCCTTTATTTTATGGGTAAAAAAAAAAATAAAATTTTAAACAAAGGAGACTGGTTTTTTAAAATTAATTCAATTGATTTATTTAAAGGGTTTTATTGCCCTTTATTTTTATTTTTTTTCTTTATTTTTTTATTTTTTTCTTAAATTTTTTAATTTTTTTCTTTTTTTTTTTTAATTTTTTTTTTTAAAATATTTTATTTGTTTTAAAAGTTAGATAATTGAATATTTAAAAAGGGTACAATGGTATAAAAAAATTAGAGGCCTATGATACCCTTAAATTAAATTTAAAATCATAATCGTTTTATATATATATAACTTGACTACATTATTGCTTATTACATTATATCCTCCATGTTTAATTTTTTTTGGGGTAATTTTTGAAAACTTTTAAGAAAAGGGGGAAAAAATCTTTTTACACACAGCCACTCCAAAGTTAAACAATACGGGAGTAAAATACAACCTGGCTAAAAGGTAAAGTTGTGGTCGATAAGAATCTTAAAGTTAGGAACTATTTCCAATATGGCTTCATATGATGTTTAAATATAAGTAAAAAAAACCCCATTTAAATTTATTTGGGTTAATACCTTACACCAGATTTAGTTATTTTTGAATATAATTGATGGAATACAAAAAAAAGAATAAAAAATAAGAAAAAAAGAAGTTTTTTTAAAAAAACCCCACTTATGAAATCAAACAAATTTAGGGTGGAAAGGAAAAAGAAATTAATCCAGGACTTGGTGTATTACACAAAAAAAATTTTAAAAAAAAAATTAATTGTTTTCAAAGGTTAAAAATTGTTTTTTGGAAAAAAAAAATTAAATAACAAAATTAGATTTAAGAGTTAAAAATTGTCCTGGGAATTCCCAATGATTAAAATTTTAATTCCTTATAAAATGAAGAAAATCTAACAAATTTGGGGGCAAAATCCAAAAGAATTGAAAAAAAAAGGGGAAAAACCCCCAAAAAAAGGATAAATTTAAATAAAAAAAACCCATTTAAGAAGTTTTTTTATTAAGTAAAAAGTTTTAGGAGGTTTATTAGCTTGGATTTTAAAAAAGGTTTTGTTATTCCCTTAAAAAAACTTTAAGTTTTTTTAAAGATATAAAAAATATTTAAAGATTTGGGATTTGTAAAGTTGTTTCCCCCTTTGCAAGAATGAAAAATAAGGGGATGAATAATTTGACTTGAAAACTTTTTTGTGATTTTGGTTTTATTTGCCCCAAGAAATTTAATGGTTTTGAAAGAAAATTTTGGGTGTGATTAAGAAGTAGTTTTGCTACAAATTGGATAGGGGGTGAAAAAGGATTATGTCTTAGGTCATGTCCAATTTAAGGGGCTTTAAACATAGGAAATGGGTAGTAATGGGGTTTTCTTGTGTTTAAAATTTTAAACCCAATGTAATTGAGATAAGTAAAATTTTAGAAACTCAAAAATTTTTTTTTCAAATGAAATTTTAAAGGGTACAAACATTTAAAAGAAACCAAATTCAAAGGGCTTAGGATTTTTATTTAAAATCATTGGAACTTTTTATAAGTTAAAAACAAAACTCAGTTCAGTTGTTTTAATAAACAAATTTTTTATCCTAAGTAAAGTTTTTCTTTAAATAAACTAAAATTAACTCCAAATTTTAAAAAATTTTAAAAAATATTAAAAATAAATTTATGGGGTTTTAAAAAAAAGGGATAAATAAAATTTATTTTAATATTTTTTATTTTTTATTTTAAAAAATTTTTTTTTTTTTTTAAATTTTACAAATATTATTTTATTAAAATTTAAAGGCTAAATTTTTTACATAATATAAAAAAATATATAGGATAAATATAATATATAATCTAATCTTTGTTTACCATTTATAAATCTATTTTTTTTATATATTTCATAATTTTTAATACTTAGGTACGTTAATAGGTTTACGCTGATTAGAAAACAATAGACTTTGAGCTTAAAAAAGTTTTTTTTTATCTAAACAACTGAACTCGAGCTTTAGTTTTAAGTTTGAAAAAATTTCTCAATATTTTTAAAGAACAGACCAAAACCTTTAGAAGTTTGGTTCGGTTTTTTTTAAACTCGTTTGTAGCCTTAAATTAGGGCAATAATTTAAAAAAATATAGAGTTTTAAACATTTATACTTGGATCTCAATTACATATGGTTACAAAATTTTAATCCAAAGAGAAACCATTACTACCCATTTCCTATAGTATTATGCCCATTAGAAAAAGGGACATGACCTAAAACATAATCGTACACGGGCCATATCCTAATTTGTAGACAAAACTGACTTCTATAGATCGACAAAACCCAAATGAAAATTTTCAGCAAAAAAAGGCCTTTAAAAACTTTCTATGACAAAAACTAGATTTCTCTAGATCGACAGAATAACTATAGTCATGTCAAAAAGGTCATGCCCCCCTTAGTTTTGGGGCATTCTTGCATAAGGAAAAAATTTTACAACACCAACTTTTTAAACTCCTTTTTCCATATTTTTAACACATCTACCAACCGTCCTTAAGTAAAACACCTTTCTAAACATCCTAGTCTAATCAATACCTCCTAATCTTTCTCACTTACCCTCAACACCTAACACCACTCTTAGGGGCTTTTCTTTTACTTAGCTGCTATACTTGACCCCATCTTTCCCTCAATTTCGGGTTTTGGCCCCCAAATTTCCCTGTTAGACTTTCTCTTCATCTTCATAGTAAGGAAAAAATTCTTAATACTAAATGTGGCTGGGAACAGATCTTAACTTTTAAATCAAATTTTTTGTATATTCATATTTATCTTCTCCACTACACAAACAATTTTTCAACCTTGACATAAATTTAATTTTCTCCTTTCCAAAAATGCTCCTTCCTCATGTGTACCTAAAAACCAATCTCCGGATTCAATCCCTTCCTACCAACCCTTATTTGCTTGTTTTTCATAAGGGGCTACCCTTTTTCCCCAAAAGACTTCTTTACTTCTTCATCTAGTTTATGAAAAAACTTTCCTGTACTAACCATCTAGTTTAACCTATTCACCAAAAAGGTAAAGGGCCAAATCAATAAGATAAGGGAATTAAACCCACACACTATTTTAAAAGGAATTTTTTTAATAGCATTATAATACACTATCATATGCAAAGTCAATAATGGCAAATAAGTGCCCCTAATCTTTAAGATTCTTATCGCCAAAATTTTTAAGCATAGCCTGAGTGAAGTTTACTACCCGCTTTTGTTTTTTTTGGAAAGGATGATGGCTAAGAAGTTTTTTTGTCCTCAATTTCTTCCCAAATTTTTTTAAAAGTGAAAAAAAAATTAAGATCACTAATGGGCATATACCATGCAAAATAAGCAAGTAATGTAGTCAAGTTATAAATATAAAAAAAATTATAAATTAAATGTTAATTTTTATGGGGGACTATACTGGGAGTGCCTCTAATTTATTTAAGCATTTTCCCCAGAGAATTAATTCTAATTTAAACAATAAAAATTTAATAAAATAAATTAAAAGCAAACTTTGAAGATTGCAACAATAATGTAAAAGATTAAAGATAAAAGTAAAAAATAAAATGAAAAATTTAACTAAAAATAAAGACAATAAACTTTAAAAAATAAATCCAATTGAATAATAAAAAAATTTACCCCTTATAAAGTTTTATTTTTTTTTTTAAAATACCTATACTAAAGTGATTTATTTAATCTCTTCTAAGGGAAACACGAAATTTCTTTATGAACAAATTGGGACTCACACTTTATTTAAATTATAACCTAAAACCCTCTCTCCCTGAATCATTTTTGATAAACCAAAATATTGCATGATACTCTTGATTCCACTATTAGTTCCCTTTAAATTTTTAGCAAAACAATCACTAAATTTTTTGCTATTATTTTTGCCTAATTGAGTCAAAAATAATACTATGGCACTCATGAACTCTATAATAAACTTTGGCAATAATGCAGTCTTTGGGTATTTTGGGAATTGAAGTGCAATAAAACAATACAATTAGATCTCATATGCAAAATCAAAGGTTGAATTTTTTAAATTTTAAAATAAACCTTTTAGAACTTGGGGTTCAAAAATGATTTACTAACAAAAAAAATAAAGAAAAGATAACTATTGAAAAGAAGAGAAAAAAAACCCCCCCTTGTAATTCTATCCCTTTATTGCTTGGGGGGGCTCTCTCTGTAATCTAGGTCAAAACATATATTTGAAAAAGGGGGACCATAAAATTACAAGAAAAAAAAAAAACTAACAAAAAAAAAAGATCTAAAAAATCTTTGTAAGTCCATAGTTTAGGACATACTATGAAGCTTAGTCATATTTTTGAAAACTTTTTTTTTGAAATCTCAAAATTTCAAAAAAAATTAACGAGAAGGAATCGTAGGGGGCCAGGGGCCATGGTCCTTGACTATTGCTTCATTATACTTTTTTTTTTGCTAAAAATTCTTTTGCATTTTCCCCTTATAATACTTTTTCCCAAATTAACTCGGGAAAATTTATATAAACCTTCAAAGCTCCATAAATGCTTTATAGCCTTAAAAAAGATATTTTTAAATTGATTATGATCAAAAATCATAAAATTAAACTAAATTTATCATCTAAAATATCAGAAATAAATATATAAAAAGAGCAAAATTTTCTTGTTATTAAATTCCCCACATTTAAAATTTTTTGGGGGGCCCCCTTGGGGCAAAACAATAAAAAACCCAAAGTAAAGTTATCTTAAGGACAAAAGATATAAATCACTCTCAACAAATTGCCCCTTGAAATTTGAATAGTTTAGCAAAAAATCTTTTTAGGGTACCCTTTTCCTTTAAACTTCATAATGCCTTTAGAAGGGTTTTGATAATAGCAAATTTTAAGAATTATTGAATTTTAATGTCAACAGAGTTAAAATGAACATAAACAATCAAGAAACAGTTATAGAGATTGCCTCATTATAACTTGAGAGAAAAGAGACCCTTCCTTAATTATTCAACTTAAAAAACTAAATACATTTATTATACCCTTTAATCCCTGAAATTTTTCCCTACTTTTTCAATTTTTATTTAAAAGGGTTTTAAATAAATCCTTTGTTGAAGCTTTTAGCAGTAGGAAAGTGCCTTGCTCCCATGGGTTTACCTTTCAAATTTACTATTAATTTCTTTTGCATTTTCCACGGGGAAGGGGATCTTGCCTTTTGATGACCAAATCGATCCTTAAAAACTTTAATTGAATTTTTTTTTTTTGATTGGGAGAAAGAGTCTTGGTCTTTTTAAAGGGAAACAAGATGAATTTTTATGAATCTTTGGCAATTATTTAATTCGCTTTTTCAATTTTAATCTAAATCTTTGTTTTTTCAAGTAACTTCAAATGACAAATCTCCTTTTTTCATCCAACCTAAAAAATTTTAAAAAAAAGGGATTTAAAAAATTTTCTTCTAGAATCAAGCTTAAAATCAAAAAAAACTAATCCTTAACCTGTTTTTTTCTATTCCCAATCTTTTCTTTCTAAGCTTATTAATGGGGGAACTCTAAATTAAAAGATCTAATCACGTTGTAGATACCCCAATTTTATCCCCTTTATCTTTAAAATTTCTTTTTGGCCCTAAATTGGGGAAAAAAACCCAAAAAAAAATAGAAAAAAAATAAAAAAGTACACAAATATTTGAAAAATTTGAAAAGCAAAAATAAATAATTGATTGGTAACCCCAAAAAAAAAACGAAATTCTAGAAAAAATACAAAAAATTAAGGAAAAAAAGGAAGTTTAGGTTTTTTAAGCTATTTTTTATATTTTTTAAGTCCCTAGATTGGATTTAACATTTTTGGGGTTTAATAAAGTTAAAAATATACTATGCAATTTATCAGTTCTGAGTTTAATTGAGAAAATTTTTAAATTTTTTCCCTTAAAATATTTTAAAATTTTAACCTGTTAATTTTAATTTTTTTTGGATTTTAAAGATGAGATTAATTTAAGTTAACCACGACCTTAAAATTTTATTGATTATGAGAAAAAAATATTTTTTTCATTAATCGTAATGTAAAATTTAAACCTAAAAATTGTTAAATCGGGCTTATTTTGAAAGTACTCCTTGTATGGAAGAAATTTACTTTGTCCCTTTAAGGAAATACATACATTTTTCCTAAGGATCGATTGAATAGTGTTTTTAATTGCATGAATCGTATTATCCATTTTAAAGTTGGGCAAATTGGGCTATACATAATTTAATTAGGTTTTATAATATGACAAGAAAATGCTACTAATATAAATAGCTAGGCTATGTGTTGTATTACTAAGGATCAGGGTTTGATTCTTTTAAGTATGCCCTTGCATTGTCTTCTTTTTTTTCTTTCATCCAATTTTCTACTAAAATTGCACCCCAAATAAATGATGAAATCTAATGAAAGACTTTTGGGGAATTTTAATCCATATCTATATTATTCTTTTTATTCAAAAATTGAATAAGTTAAATCTAGACTTGAAAATTAGGGAAAACATGAAAAGCACACATTTTTCTCGATCAACCAAGATTATTCGCATTGTATTTATAAAAATTGAAGCTTCTTTTGAAATTTCCCAAAAACCTGCCCCATTAATTTCTCTTTAGAAATTATTCTAAATCATAATCAACATAATAATTTGAGAAATTTAAAAACGATCAAAATTTACTTCATTTTCTCCCAAAAATATTTTTGTTCTTGATTTCCCAAACTCAATTTTTGCTACAATGTATAAACAAGGGGTTGTAGAATCTTTAGACATAAATCGAGCTTTGAAATTATTTTTTTTAAGCTGAATAAAATTTCTCTCATTACAAACCTTAATTTCCTTCCACCCAAAATGTATTGACCATCTTCTTTTAACTCTTTAAACCATACAGCTCAGGACTTCCTATAAAAACATTCACTTTCTCTCTCTAGATTTTACTCGAATTATAGGGAAATTTAGTAAAGAAAATCATACAATGAGCTTCCCCATACCCTTGAGCAAACCAAAGACACCACCCTTATGGGTTACAAATTGGGGGACCTAGCCGTACCACCAACTCCTACCTTGAAACCCTTTTTTTTCCCTTTTAAATACCACTTTCTAGTAGTTATTTTACAAAATACCACCATTTTCGAGCCTCCCCACATTACCAAAAATTAAACCACCACCACCTCCACTCTTAAAAACCCTAGCTGAACTACTTGACAACCAAAGTTGCTACCCCAAAATTATAATCACCAAAAGGCAATCAAATACAAAAGGGGACTTTTACAAAACCCACATTTCCTAACACAAACATAGGGAAAACCCTTTCCCCTACTCATTTTTTTGGGTTGATGTTAAGGAGTCTCCCTTAACTTCGTCTTTGTCTCTCTCATTCCTTTTCCTTTCCTTTCGCCTATCATTGCAAGGCATTGTCCAACTTGTGACCTGCTTCGAGTCTCGATTCTATCTAACTTTAAATCTTTGTCTTGACTCATGCCCAATCCTAAGTTTTACCCTTTTTTTCATTTTTTTTATTTTTTTTCTTTTCCTTTCCTTTTTTCTTTTTTTTTATCAAAAAAAAAAAAAATTAAATATATATAAAAAGAAATAAAATAAAAGAGGGAAAAAAAAAATAAGGAAGGAAAAAAAAATGATATTAAGTATTTGTAACCCCTTTTTATTTTTTATTTGTTTATTTTTATTTATTAGCATTTGTTTTTTTTCCCTTTTTTTTCCATTTAAAAAAGGGAAAAAAAAAATAAAACAAACCCTTAAAATTTGGGTTTTTTTTTTAAAAAAATCCTTTTCAAAATTAAGACTTTTCTTATAATTTTTCAAATAAACATTGAAATTTGGACCCTCTTAAAAAATTTTTAAAAAAAATTTAAATGTTTTAAAAATGTAAAACCTAACTTGTTTTTAAATTTAAAAAAAACCCAAAAAACATAAAAGTTTTCTAAAAACGAATTTCTAAAGCTAATACTTTTTAAAAAATATATAGATACCTACAAAGCGACTTAAAAAAGAGAAAATTTTTTATTATCGCTTTGTAAATAAATTTAACTTTTTTTTTTCTTCAAATTTTTTTTAAAAAAATTAATTTTCTTGATTTTAAAACTAAAATTTTTGTTTTGGGGAAAAAGGGTATTTTTGAAAAAAAAATAAAATTTTAATTTTTAAGTGGTATCGTTCATGAAAATTTTAAAAGGGTTTCCCCCCAAATTTAAAAAATCTCTTTAAAAAAATCATTTTTTTAAAATTGATTCTTTCGTAAACCCAAAAGCTAATTAAAAAACAATTTTACTCAATTTTTTTTTAAACTAACTTGAACCCTAGCGAGTGGCAATCCAAAATTTTGGGGTTTTTTTTAAAAAAAAGAAGCCAGAATTTCTACAAATTTTCAATCATGGATTTATAGTAAATGGGCATGGTTTAATATCAATTGGATTAAGGAAAGAGAAACGAAAATTAGGTTAAACTGTAAATTCAATAAAATGTTAAATTTTTTGGATTTTGGGGGAAATTGAAAAAAATTTTTGTTGTTTTTTTGTGGAGGTTTTTTTTTTTTTAGTTTTTTTTTAATTAAGGAAATTTAAAAGTAAATTGAATTTAAATTTAAATTAAATTATTTTTATTAACTTAAGTTGTCATTATCCTCATTGTAAAATAATCATATACAAATCAAAATTCTTTTTGGAGTAAATAAAATTAACAATAAAAAGATAAAGGAAAAAGAATTGGGATTTTCCCTTTGTTTTTTTATTGTTCCTTACAAAAAAACAATGTTTTTAATTTGAATTCCATTAACTATTTGGCATGGTTTTTCTTTACATCAATAAATAACTAAAAGAAAAAAAAAAAAAAAGTTAAGCTAAAGAAAGATAACTAAATAAAACTATTGTTTCTAAAACAAGTATTTAAAGTAACTCTTGTAAACTTACAAATCATTAACAATAAGGGAAATAAAAATAGTTAACAGTGCAATAATCCAAAAAGAAAATAAACCCAATCTTTTAAAAAGAAAAAGAAAAAGGAAAGATCACTTTTCATTTCTTCTTCATCCTCCTCTTTAAACTTTCCTCCCTTTACTCTTCAAATTAGTTAGATTTTGCTAGGGAGTGAAGGGATGACAAATGGGTTAGGGGAGCCCTTATTGCCCCTATTTCACAAAACGCGATTTACGTTTGTGTTAATGTTTGATTCTTTTTGAATATCTTCCCATGAGGTCAAAATGCGGGGGATTCAAGCTCTTTAAAAGAGAAGGATATAAATTTGGGGGGGGGGGTCATAGTTAATGTCTTGGTTCAAGTAGGGGGACGAGGTTCAATTGCTCTTACTGAGCTTTTGTGAGATCAACCCTTGGTTTTCTGAGCTCTAGGGTTGGGTTTCATTTTGTTTCTCATGCCAGCTAAGCTGTTCTTTGGACTCCGTTTCCCAAGCACCTGGTTTTTAGCTTTTTGGCAAACGAAATTCTGATTTGAGTTGTTTCTTTTCTTCCTCCCCGACCTTCTGGTTTTAGTTTGGCCTCAATTAGACAAGTCAATTCCAAAATAGGGATAGGTCAACTCTGGGAAAGGGGTTTGGGCCCCAGCTTGCAATGGTCGGCCCCACCTATGCATCATCTGGTTTTTTTCCTATCATCACATAGGGCAAAAGGAAGTCGTCCCCTCAACTTTAGACAATGAGTATAGGCCTGTATGTCAACAAACCCTCTTTCTTTTTTTTCACCCTGGATACTAGGTTACTTGAATCTCCTTAAAAAAAGTAAAGGGGGGTTTAAATAGTATCTCTTCCCATCCCCTTTTTAACTGTTTACTGTTGAAAAAACCCTCATGGATCACTCTCCATTGACTCCTAAGGCTGGCCAAGAATTAAATTTTTTGTACACTAGGCCCATATTGAAGTCATCTTATCTTCATATTTTCCTGCCTTTTAAATTTCTATTTTAGCTTTCTTAGCAATGGACTACCCCTTTCCATTAAAAATTTTAAACCATAAGGGTTGGGGGGATAGGAAAGGGCACTTTTCATCTTTTCCCCTACTTGGTAAAATAATGTTTTTATGCTTCCCCCATCAACACTAGGGGAAAAGGTCTTCCCATTCCCAAAAACATTAATTTGAAATAAATTTTCCCCTCTAGTAATCCTTTTTTTTAGGTTTGGGTCGTTGGCTCTCATGGCCAATATTCACCAAACTGCATAAACATTCTCTTCTTCCAACTAAACCCTTTTAACTCTTATTACCTATCTCTACTTGAGCATTGATCCTTTTCCTTTCAAATCATGACCCCCTTATTTAACTTGGGGGGCAATATGTTTTTAGGCCTAAACACTTTAAGCACTTAAATTCTCGGGCCTTTCGCATGCTTTTTACTTTTCTTCCCCCTAGTCCAGCAAGGGTTGGGGTTTAAATAGACCTCCTTTCTCTTCCATTTTCCCAAACTTTTTCTCTCCCCAAGCTCTCGGCTTAAGGTTTCCTTATTAAGGTCGGTTTTTGGCCTCTAGTCTTCTTCCTTTTTATCTCTCTACCCTAAGCCAAATTGATAACTCATCCAAAGAGTTTTAATGGCTACAATTCGACTAAGTTGGGGAATGCCATCTTGGACTTCACTCCATCAAACACTCTTAAGCCCCTAAGTTTTATTGGCTCTTCTCCTTTTTCATCTTCTTGGGAATCAATTTATCCCCCCTAAAGACTGGTACTCGATAAGGGGTAATGAAGCAATTTACCATGATTCATCTCACACTCATTTCATTTTAATAACTCCCCTACTCAGGGGAACTAGTTAAGGAACTCTCAGGGTTGGCTACTACTACTGAAGGTTAGTAACTTAAGCTTTGATGTTTTCAAGTCCTTAGCTAGTTTTGAGGGTCATCCCTTGGGGATTTTGAAAAGGTTGGTTTTTCCTTTAAATTGGGCCCTTTTAATTGGAGCCTACTTAACCCATCTCTTCTTTTAAACTCCTTGGGGGGGGGGGGGGGTTCACCTTAGACAATACTCTTACATTGCTTCTCCTCAAAATCAGATCAATCTTCTCCTCCTTAGTTAGCAAATCTTCTTGGCTATGTTTTTCATTATCAAGCTCGTTGGGTCACTTTCCCCATTTTGTGCTTGGTCCCTTTTTTCACTTCGACTAAAACACACGCCTCGACTAAACCAGTAAGTTCTTGGGTAGAACAAAGAGATTTTGAATATGAATTCCAACATTAACACTGCCCAAACTTTCCCTTAGCTATCACCATCGATATTCATGGTTATTTACAAAAATTTGTCCATACAATACTTTTTTACGAGGAGAATTTAACAAACCGAAAACATTTGACCAATTAGAACCCCACTAAACAATTCCCAAAATACACTACTAACAAAAAAGCTAATGCAACCTAGAAATTATACTATTAATTTTTTAGGGTACCCAGTTGAAAACATTTTAATTTTAACTAGAAACAACTTTTAAAATTACTATTTCTCGCCTACAACCCATTACAAAAAAACAAAACAACAACTACAAAAAACACAAACAATACACTATACATAATTGATTTTTAAAGACAGTTCAAACCCCTGAATCAAAATTTGAAGAACCTAACATGCATATCTCTTTGAAGCTCTAAAACCAAAAGATACAATTCATGAGCACATAGCAACTCGATTGCAAAAGGATCTTTGAAATTCAAGTGGGGAATAGAAACATTAAGTATAAAGGGTTTTTGGAGTGAACTATATGGATATTATGCACCTCATAATACAATCAAATTTTTTGGGTCAAAAAGGGGAGCTTTCTCAACAACATTAAATCAACACCGGGGTTAAAGAGGGTTAGATAAAACTTTCTAAAAACCCCCAAAAAAGGAGTTCACCACAAACCAAAAGGGGAAAATTTAAGGGAAAATAAGAAAATTAAAAAGGGTAGCTCTCAATAATCACTCAAAGGAATAAGTTGGAACAAGTTCATGAGAGAAGTTTTCTTTAAGAAAATTATTGATGGTTGGTGGAAATCCCTTCTACTTACAAAAATTACATTTATAATACATCCTTAAACCCTTTGGAAAAACTATAAAAGGGGACAGGGCCTTTTAAACCAAAAGTAGGCCCCTAACTAAATTTTAAAGGGAAAATATTAAAAATTTTTACCAAAACCAGCGCTTAAGACGGGGGTCGAATACAAATCATTCAAGCATCCTAGAAGAGTAGGGGTTCGAACTAGGGGGGGGGGGGGGGGGGGGAGGATGGGAGTTGATTGAGGTAAGGGGGGAATGTTTATAGTTTTTGGGATTATAAATAATTTTAGTTGGGGAGTTTAGATTTGGGGGAAAATTTTAGTTATTTAAGTGTTTTGGATTAGGTTAGGTTTGATTTTATTTTATAGACGATAGATTTATGTAAGTTTTTTTTTTCCCTTTGGCCCTTTTAGTATCAAATTTTGGGTTCATTGGGGGAATCACCCCCACAGGGATAGGGCAGCCTTTTTATGGAATAGTCCTACTTAAGCTTGCACAGTTTTTCCTTTGCTTTGGGATTTCGTGGGTAATTCTTATCAATTGGATGATGAGAAGTAGCCCCACAGCTAGCTTAGGAGATAGACCTATAGGTGTTAGTGGAAGTCTCATGGGAATAAAATGCACAGGGGTTAAGGGAGTAGTGATAGATACGACCTTCGAACCTCTCACCGTACTGCCTTTAAAGGGAACAATCCCTCACCATACCTTAACATTAACTTAACTTAACCACAATGTCCTAAGATTCTAAAACCAAACCCATTGACAGGTTGCTACTTATTTATCACTTTTTCCCGACATTTTATATATTCACTTTTCGTCATTGTCTCAAAAAATCGCAACCTAACATTGTACTAGGTTATTATCTTTTTATTTTATCCCCCGGGTTTTAATTGACGCATTTTTTTATTACCTTATGGGCTTACTAAAATAATCTTTTCTTTTGTACTAAAAATCACTTACACCTATAAGTTTAATGAATATTTTTTTTTTTTAAGAACACTATTCTCCGAATACATCATTTTCACCTCTTTCTAACCTTTTTGACAGCTTTGAGATTTTGGGCTAAGATTAATGGAAGTGGGCCTTGTATTGTTTTACATCATATCGGATAAATACTAAGTCACGTGTGTTTGTTTGGGGCATCACATCCTATGAGTAGATTCACAAAGGCTACTACGCTTTAAAGACCATCTATTCCCTTTTTTCTTGATACTTCAAGGGTCTACCCTTTAAACTACTCCCCCATGGTAAGCCTTAGTGATTATAAAGCTCATAGGGATATCAAAATTAAAAAAAGATTTACAGTATGCAACATATACGAACTTGAATTGGTACAAGGGTTTAATGGAAAAGAGAAAAATTTGTAAGTGGAAAGGGGATTTAGGATGGAACATGTATGGGATACCAAACACCCAAAACACAAACAAATCAATTTGATCCAAATAGGGTTTATAAGACTCACAAACACAAATCAACACTTGAATTTAATAGTAGTTGATATACTATTAAAGACTTAAATAGGGGGTTTACCACGATCTTAAAAAGAAGATTGTAAGAATTCAAAAAGATTAAAAGTAAACACACTTAATAATCCAAAACACAAGCCCAAATAGCTTAGAAATTTTAAATATATTCTTACTTCAAAATGTTCAACTATCCTCTATTTAAATTAAAATATTCTTTTAATAGTAAACCTAAAACCCAATGTAAAACTTTAAAAAATAAAAAGCCTTAAGTCCTAAAGATTTGGCCCCAACTTAAAAGTAAAGAAAATATTTTTCAAGCGTAAAAAAAAAGTGCTAAACGGTATGTTTTCAGGAAAGTAGGCATGCAGGGTATCCAAGCTATCCTAGAGTAGGTCGATCTGAGTAGGATTACCCAATTAGTTGGTCGAGCCAAGTTTTGATTCCTTGAAATCTTTTCGGATTGGGTTTAGCTTTTAGTGAGGTTAGCCATAGTTTTTTAAACTTTTGGATTTCGGCCCGTTCCTTGTATCGACCAATTGTTCTATGGACTTGGGGGTTCAACTATTTTGGCCTTTCTTTTTAATAGCTAACAGAGCCTTGTTAGGGTATCTTCATCCTTCTCACGCTTTGGTGTAAAAACCTTGCAAAAAATTTTCTTAATAAAAGGTTTGGGTTAATAAGATTTCTCAAAAGATACCCCTTTTATTGGCAAGATAAATTTAAACCTTAACCCCAAAAGACACTCTTTTAAAAAACCCAACTCAAACTCCTAAAACCCTAAATGAAAGTCCAAGCCTTGTTTGACCCCCTTATACCAAAAACCCCAAAAACCTATAAGCAAATGCCAATGATTTAAAGTTAAATCTTAAGGCCAAACTAATTTAACAAAACTAACCCCAAACCCCAATGGGAAAGAGACTAATAGATGAAGCCCATGAGAGCTCCCTAAACTGATAAAGGTAAAATAAGCCAAAAATGAATATTGATATTGATAACTCCTGACAATGAATTCAAAACCTTAAAATGAATACTACGGTCCTTAAATGAACCTTCAAACACTAAAATCCAAATTTGGGAACCCTAATACGTACTAGCCTTTAAATTGTAAAACCTTAATCTTTAGTAAAAAATCTAATCCAACTTTTGTAACCTAATTAAATAGTAAAACCATTCATTTATTAGAGACTAATAGTTTAATTACCCTAAAACCCTAAATTTACCCTTAAAGCATACTCAAACAACAATAATTGTTTAATTCCTTAAACTAATAATACAAAATTCCCCAAATGACTTAACTAACTTAATTTAACATAATTAAGTCCAAAAATTTGCGCCTAATTTGAGCCAATGTACTAGTAATTAAGATTAAAAACCTAAATACACCTTAATTTGCTATTTGATTTTTTTATCATAATTAACAACAAATCAAGAACGATTAATCATATGAACCAAAGTAATTATAATGAAAATATCTCCTTAAAAATGCTAACATTAAAACTTAGGAAGACAATACAAACACTGTAAACTTTCACATCTGAACTCCGGGGTCAGATATAGGAGTTAATAGGTAATCCCTAGAACTGCTCAAGATATAATAATAAAATCTATAAATAAAGTGATTCATTAATCGATAAGTTGAAAAATCCTAAAGAGAATAAAATCTTGAAACCTTAATTGTATGTGTAAAACTTTAAAAACCTTAAAACGTAAGAAACGTCAAAATGATTGGAAACTATCAATAGATTGAGTAAAACCTTAATTGATAGTTCAAAACCCTAATTAACTAAAAAAACCCTAAGTGTATGCCTAAATTATTCGCTAAAATTCTCTAATCATTAGGAAACCCTAAATCGTTAGCTTTTTATACGATTTGAAAACACTAATTGGTCTTAAAAAATAAATAAACATGACGAACAAAGTAATATAGGTCAATGAACATTTAATTGAAATGATAATATATGGAAAACTTTAGATATACCCTAATTAGGCAAATATTGCTTAATTAATTTCATTTGGGGATTAATTAGCTTGATTTCGTTTAATTCATCTACCAACTCTCATTACATCTTAATTATATAAGTCAAATTCAATTAAAAAAAAAAAAACAAGGAAAATTGAAAATTAAAAAACCCTTTGCCTTAAGGAGACAAAATCCCCCTCTTTGGCAAAAGGCAAAGGTATAATAGTACCAAGGGGACCACTACCTTTATCCTAAGATAACCACCTCTTAATCCCCCTTAATTCACTTTCAATTTTTTGGATTTATCCCTCCAAAAAACCCTCATTTGACACCATTCTTCATGCATAGAAAAACCCTAGGAAACCTCTTAAAAACCCAAACAAAAACAAGGAAAAATGGAAGAAAACAAAAAGAGTTATCGAACCCCCTTTTTGCCCTTTAGAGGCTTTTGGCCTTTTGCACTGCTATACGCTATCGAATGAAAAGCCACGACCACCCAAAATACACACACACATACCCTAGTTTCTTGATGAAAAACATTTACCCTCAAAGAAGAAATTTTTTTTACTTCTTTTTTTAAGGGAAAATTGGAAGTCGTATATATTTTAAGGTAAACTCCTTAACTTAATTTTCTTTTTTACACTTTTTTCCAATGATATCTTAAAAAGTTTAGGATTAAAAAATACAGAAAAACTTGTTAAATCATTACATTCATTATAGATCATAAAACCCACACCCTAAAATTCATGTATTTAGCAGTTTGTTACTTCAATTATAGAATGTAGAGATATTTTTTATGTAATAACTTAAAAAAGATTTGATTAAACCCATAAAATCTATCGTCCCTCCTTGAAGTATCAATTTGTTTTCCCCCATGTTGGGTGATGTTAAAAAAGCTTAAAACAAGTAGAAATATGATTAAGAAAAGGGAAACAAACAAGAATAGTGTTTGATGGAAAAAGAAGGAAAGCTTGAAGAACCCTACTTAACAACCATTTTGGGAAGAAAGTTTTAAATTGAAAATTTTTGATTTATTAGCTTAATAACATGTTTGTTTAGTGTTAAGTGTGTTTTGGGATGTAATTAACCAAGTTAAATAGGGTAAAATGAGTTTAATGACGAGTTAATGACCTAAATAAAATAATTGGGTGATTAAGGCCTTTAGAATGGTTTTTATAAACCTCATTAATGAAATGAACCAATCAAAAACATTAGAAAAAATAGTTTATTAGTGAATCTATTAAATATTTCTTATTGGAATAAGTTGAATCGAATTTGGGTCCTAAAATAAAAATTAGGCCTAAACAGCTTTTTTGTAATTAAAACCTTAGAAATATACCGGGGCCTAATAATGAAAAGAACCCCAGATCTAAATCCTAAAAAATGAACTTATCTTAAGGCCTTTGTAACATAACGAAAAAAAAAAAGTAATTGAGCTTAAGGCCTTAAAATGCAGATAATTTAAAAGGGCCCTTAAAAAAAGACCAGAATAGAGCCTAATAAGTAGTGACTAAATCTAAACCCTAAATTAAACAGCTTATAAAATAAAAAAAAAAAAGGGCTTTTAAAGTTCAAAAGGCCATTAAAGCCCCCCCTTTAAATAGCCCCTTTTTACTAGTTTAAGGGCCTTTAAGGGGGGCAAAGGAGATTTATCAGAAAATTTAAATAAAAAAATTTCTAAATAAAGGCCCAAAAAGTCAAGTAAAGCCTTTAAAACCCAAAATTAAGCCCAAATCCCAAATCAGGTGAAAAAATCGATAATAGCAAAAACCAACACCCTTGACCAAGAATTTTTTGGCCTAAAAACCCAATTCTTAGAAGCCAAAACCTTAAAAAACTTTACCAAAAAAAACACTTTAAATCATATGGAATCAATTATAAAAATACGGAAAAAAAAGTTTTAAAATAAGGAAGTTAAAGTGAAACCAAAATTTTAAAACCGTAATCAGGGTTAGGGCGAGCTTCAGTAATTTGGGAAAGTTTAGGGCCTTTAAAAAAAACCCCCTTCCAATACTTACTAACATTTTTTTTTATGTTTTTAGGTGGCTTTAATTTTTTAATTTCAAAGAACCTCAAAAAATCAAGACAAGTAGGTAAGCAGGGTTGGTAAGGGAGTTTCGATGAATTGCTACTTGCTTATTTTTGGGGAATTGCTTTTATGTTCTATTGCTTGCCTTAGTTGTTTGTAAGTGACTGGGGTTTTTTTCCGTATGGCTAACATTAGTGTGATCGCCTTATTAAAATTTGTGAGTCATTTTCTTAAACTAAAAATATTTAAAAAATTAAATTACGAATACCCCAGCAAGTATACTAGTGGGAAATCAAGTTATAAAAAGGGAAGTAAGGTTGTCATCCCTAGGACTAAGAAATTACTAATCCATCTATTTTTTTAATATTCAGGCAATAAAAATTAAATTAATTAATCTAATATTACTCTAAAGCTTTGAAAAGAAAATAACTATAAAAAAAAATCAAAATTTAAGCAATCAATTGAAAAATTGTAGGAAAAAAAACTATCCAGATTATCTAAAAAATTTTTATTATGTTATAAGATTAATAGCTATATGGTCATTCAAGTAAAATTTATTATACCTTAAAACTTAAAAATTTTAAAAACTTCTAATTAAATTAGTCAACTTTCGCTCTTCTAATTAAATAGTAGACCAAAATACAATCATATATCTCCCAATACTATGATTAACAAGTCCTAAATCAATTTTTTCGTAATGGTTAGTGAATAATCAATCGCAAACTTGCATAAATTTTTAGATGATTTTTTAAATTAATTTAATTAACTTTGTTTCCACATTGTTAATCAAATCAATTAAGAATTTCAAATAATCCCATACAACCCCTCGTATTTCATTAGGTTTAACAATTATAAAAAAAAACATAAAAAATTGCATTCATGAATCACCCAAAATTCTCTTAATCCTATAAATGAACAAAATTATCATCTTGGGTATCTAGGGTTCCCCAAATTCGCACAAATAAATTTACCAGCTGGGGGTTTGGAAACAAAGCAAAAATACAAATTTGAAATTGCAAGGGAAATTCAAATTTGAAAGCATAATAATTCTAGAATTGCATAAGAAAAATTGAAATAGACTCATCAATTCGTATTTAAAAAGATAATCTTAAATTGCAATTTTCAAATTGGGGTTCCACAGAAAAAGCATATTCTTCTCAATATCTAATGATTCTCTCGAAGAATTTTTCAAGAACTATCTAAAAACTATTCTATGCTTTCCTAAGTCAAAGAAAGTGTGTTCAAAAGTCTCTCAAATGATAAATAAAAAATTTATAATAAAAATTGGGGTTGACTTGCACGAATTTTTCTTTTTCATGAAATGGTGGTATAAGTATCAGGGGGGCAACGTAACCACAAGGATCGTGGCATTAACTTCAAAGGGCTGCCATGTAAGTTGTAGGCCGGTTCCTTTCATTCCTAACTGCACGTATTGAATTGGTTTTCATTCCCTTACATAAGATTCCTCAAATTTCCATAGTTTCCACTCTTAAATCTTTTTAATTCATGAAATTTAAAAATGAAAAATTTATGTACCATTTCTTAATGATTTCTATAAAATAAATAATAATCCTATTTTAATTTGCACTTTAAAAAAAAAAATAGGCCTTTTATAAACCCCCCCACACTTGAACGCGCCTCAAGCAAAATAAACAGAACTAAAGAAATCTATCATTGAAAATATCATTTTCCAATTGAAAATCTCAACACTTGATATTTCACATTTTTAGATTTCACTAATTTATAAGCCCATTGCTTTAAACTAAACTGAAAAGTATTAAAGTACACTTGAAATTAATTAGCTATTTTAGAGAAAACAAATTTTAACTAAGCTTTTAACCTCAAATTTTTTTAAAAAAGTAAAACCAATCCTTGAAAAAAAAACCCCTTTAAACTTCATAACTTTAACAAGCTATTACCCCTTTTTAATTATTCCGACAAAAAAATTTAACAAAGTATTAAAAGCAAGGGTATCTGCTCTACTCTACTTTTTTCCTTTTTATTACAAGCCAAAATTCATTTCTTAATTGCTTTTCAAATTTGCATTTTCCATTACTGCTCCCCCCCCTTTTTATTTTTTTGTAGTTCAGATATTAACTTTTACCTTTCCGCCTTTTTTGTTATAGTGAGTACATGAGTTGGCTCATTTTGGGCTCATCACCCAGTGACAAGTTTTAAAGGACCCCTAAAACCTTCCCACTCTAACATCAAGTTTTAAAATACTCTTAACTTAATTTTTTGAGTTATTGAGTAAAGGGTCTCATTTCATCATTTTTTGTGCTCCTAAAATTTTTCAGCTTTTTTTAGGAATCACTAAGTTTAAAGCTTCACTTTCCGCTTTTACTAAGTGTTAAAATGCGTCAGAATAACTAAAAAAAACCCTATACTAATTAACTTTACATAGAAGTGAACTTGTTTACTTTCACTTTAGGATTCGATTAACTTTTAAACTTCAATTCTAAAAGGGAAAAAAAATAAAATAAATTAGGGTTCCAAAATTGGCAATTAAAATTTTTAAATAAGTAAAAAATCTAACATTGGTAAGTACGGGAAACCCTTTGTGAGCAATATTCAAATCACAATCAGATGCTATTAACAAAATTTTTATCTTTGTGTAATCTCTAGATTCTAGACAAAATTAAAAAAAATTTGCCTAAACTTCCAATTACTTAAGAACAAATAAAGTTCAAGTTTTATAGGAAAGTATACTATTTGTAAACAAAAACCAACATAAAAAATTTATATTTTCCATTTCCATAAAGAGGATAGAAGGTTAAAATTTTTTTTTTTTGGAAAAAAAAAATTTGAGTAAAAAGGGGAAATGAAAAAATTGGGTTTAATTAAATTTTTGAAAAAAAAATTGGTTTGTTATAAATTTAAATTTGAAAAATAAAAATTAAAGAAAATGAATAAAAAGTGAAAAAGTGTATTGAGGTTTAATAGTGGTAAAAAAAAGAAAGGAAAAGAAAAATAAAAAAAAAAAGAAAAGAAAAAGAAAAATAACAAAAATCAAAAAGGCCCTAAAAAATCTAACATCTCTACCGATACTGTACTCCTAACTAAATCTCATAATGGGAAATTTTCAGCCGTTGACGAAAAATTTGAGATACAGATTCAACATATTGAACATATTGTCTGGGAAATTTTTATTCTTTTTTCCTTTTTTTTCCTAACTTTTATTTCGAACTTCCTAATTTTAGTACTCAAATTTTTCAAAAACTATCTGGAGATGAAGAAGTAGACGCTTTAGCAGCAAGAGGAGGATTTTTAAGAATATCCTCCTCTCAAAGGGGTTTGGGTTATTATTTATCTTAACAATCCCAACCTCAAAATGGTGGGAGAAAAATAATTTTTACGAAACCATCATCTTTCCCTTTTTCTTAAAAAAGCCTATACCCTAAAAAATGCTAAATACACCTACAAAAGAGAACCTATGTCTTGATACAATTTTCTATCTATAATAAAATTTTTTATCTCTATTCCCCAAAACTATTTATACCAGAAAAAAAATGTATATATAAAAAAAGTAAAAAAAGGGTTTCCTTCTAGGCTAGTCCTCTTGTAGCTGAGATATAGTAAGGATATGATGGAGTAAAATGGCTCCCCATTTGAGAAAGTAGTGGCGAGCGACTTGAAGTACAAAATTGTCCCCCCTAGGATGAATCAATTGGAACCAAAAACTCTTAGCAACTATCATAGGGAATGTTGGGAAATTGACTTCCTCCCCTTCAAAAACCCAAAAAAAAGGGGAATTGACTCAATTCAATGACATGAATTTCTCCCTAAACCCGAAATGTGAAAAATGGAAAACGCCCACTTTTTTCCCAAAAGCAAAGTGGACAAAAAAAACATGACTATATTTCTTAAGTGGGTTTTTTTTTTCTCAAATAACCAAAACCATGTTTTAACAATTATCTACTGGATTCTATCATCTATTCCCTACTCTTGCAAATAGCCCAAACCAGATATTGTTAATTTATGAATGTCATCTATTGAACTTCCCCTTCTCCCTTTGCATATTCTTGATGTAAAGTAATCGTACCCAACTTTTGGAAGACAAAGCAGCTGTCGTCTTCCATTTCTTTTCGTTGCATCTTCTTGGGCAACATGGGCAATGTAAAAGCACAGATCTAAAAGAAATAAAATGTATATAGAAAAGTGAAAGAGGGGT
>JAMXBC010000219.1:0-34220 GCA_024138005.1 Lumnitzera racemosa
TAATCAATGGGCTTAAAGTCTTGGGGTTTAAATTCCACCTATAGTCTTCTCCCCTAGTTACAAACTTTGTCTGTCAGGATGGGAACAACCCCATTTCTCATTAGAGTTAGATGAGGAGGAAATTTTTTAGGGGTTTTTTGAAGTGAAAACACACCTTATTCCACCCTTAGAGACTTTATACTTTGGATGAGGGTTTTCGGCAGACTCGCATTTGCTCAATTTGCATGTGTTAAACATTTTGGAGATGTTAGGCGAGGAAATGATGCATTGAGTCAACCATGGAAAGACTTATCCATGTGGACTTAATGTCAATTGTAGATGCTATGATGGTGGCGAAAATTTATATTTTGTGTGCTAAACCTAACACCTATAGAAAAGAAGGCTAAAAGTTAGTGGATTGCTTTTACTTTTTATGATCAAGCGAAGGTTGAGCGAAAATCACCGCATGAAGGATTAAGTAAAGCATTTGAAAAGGAGGCTAAAGCCCTTGATGCTAGCATAGAGAAGATGATGGGAAAGATGGATGTTGAATCCATTATACAGTGTGATTTTAGCCCTTGAATTTTTTTTTTACTATTGCTTCTTCTATTTTATTATTATTATTATTTTATTTAAAATTCAGAAGACAATAGACGAGTGATAATGTTTGATGATTTATTTAACTAATTGCCTTAGCTGTATCACTCTCTAACGATTAAATCTATTTGTTTATTGTTTATACTTGAATGATGGTAAATGACTTCATTATTAAACAACATATCTTGTGAGTGATGGCGTTTATTTCATGTAAATTACTCATATCTTGTAGTAACATTATTATAATGTTAGTAAAAGGCATTACAGCTGCTAAGCTTGCTATGGAATCACTTCGATCCATCATAGTAGAGATCGTTTGGATCTCATGATTTGTATAATGTAGATGAGAGCAATGCGCTTGCTGTGAGCTTAGAGGTGAAACTCCTCTTACGTAAGCAATTGTAGCTATCGTGAAAAGGTTACTTCAACCTTTCTTAAATGAGGTTGCTTCAACCTCAGGATTTGCATTAAGGCGTTACGGCTACCAAGCCTACCATGGGATTGCTTCAATCCACAGAGTTGAGATTGCTTCAGTCTCATAATTAGGAGTTGCAGAAGGGCATTGTGCCTGCTGCGTGCTTAAGGGTATGTCCCTTCTAGGCAACTACGACTACTATGAGAAGGTTGCTTTAACCTTTCATAGATGAGGTTGCTTCAAACCCCTGAGTATACATCAAGGCATTATAGCTACCAAGCTGTTGCAGGATTGCTTTGATCCATACAACTATGATCGCTTCGATCTCGTGATTAAAAAAAAAAAAAGAAAAACAAGAGTAAATAAAATAAGAGAATAGGAACAACAAATGGGAGATTGTGAGATTTTCATTAAGTTTTAAAGATATAAGTGGAATTTCTTGATGTACTAAAAATTAAAGGGAGTAGTGATCGCCATCAATTCTAAGGTTCTACAAATTACAGTATCCACCGTCATGGACTTCTTCCACTATAAAAGGACCTTCCCATTTTGATGTAAATTTCGGAACTGTAGTACCTTTCCTTATGTGCTCTATTGTACGGAGAACAACATTTCCCTGCTTAAAGGAGTTCTTTCTTACTAGGTGATCGTAGGCGACGTTTGAGCCTTTGGAGATAATTAGTTAAATAGTGCTTGGCCATATCTCACCTCTTGTTCAGCACCTTTAAGCCCAACATACAAAGTGTGTCAGGCTCTAATTCAGCATTAAGAGCTAACCATAATGATGGTACGAAGACTTCAACTGGCACTATAACTTTCGTTCCATATACTAATGAGAAAGGTATTGCTCTCGTAGGTGTTCTTTTGGATGTCTGGTAGGCCCATATAGCTAAGGGCAGCTTGTTGTGCCACTTTTTCTTATTGTCGTATATGATTCGACTGAGGACTTTAATCAACGTTTTTGTTTGTGGCTTTTGCCTGACTATTTCCTTTCGGGTAATACAGCGTAAACTTAATGTGGTTGATGCTATAAGATTCTAGCAGTTGCTAAACATGTACGTTGATGATGGCATCCCATTATTTGTCAATATGCGCTTCAGTATTCCAAATCTACAAATTATATTTTCCTTTATGAAAGTATCTATTGCAGGTCCAGTCACATTCTTTAAAGGGATGATTTCCACCCACTTTATGAAACACTAGGTGCTTACCAATATCCATATACATCCTTTAGACGATGGATGTATAGGCCCAATTAGGTTAAATGCCTAAGTGTGAATGGCCAAGGATTTGTCAAACTATGAAGCTCTACTATTGAGGCATGGATAGCATTATTGTAAAGCTAACATGGAATACACCTTTTCGCAAATTGAAGGCATCAATTTCCATGTCTGGCCGATAATACCTTTATCTAAGAGTTGGTTAGGACAACTTCCTTCCACCTTAATGTTCACCACAAGCTCCAAAGTGTAGTTCATTCAAGATTATTTCTATCTCGAGTGGTGCTATACATCTAAGACATTGTCCTTGATAAGAGATTTGGTACAATTCATCACCTTGTAATACATATTTCTTCGCTTTTCGTTTGATCATTCCTGCATCTCTATTATCGGTAAAGAGGATATTATTCTTTAAGAAGTTGATGTACAAGTGTCGCTAGTCTCCAACGATTGTTACAAACTTACATTCTACCTCATCGGGTACTAAGTAACATTTTAGGCATTGAATCTGTAACTGTGACGTGTCCTTTTAGACATTGAGAGCCAATAATACCCTGTAGGTTGTATTTGGTGATATAAGGGTGGCACTTCCTTACTATACCATGTATCATGGAACTCTTGGAGCTTTGACTGAGCCTCTTCTATAGAAATACAGTGAGCCAAATGCTTTTGGATTTTATAATACAAGGAGCCATGGATGCAAATGAAATTTTTCAATGTAGTCATGGGGACCACTTCAAGGCTAGCCAATTGCGTCTTGACAATTAAAGCGCCAATCATCTTGTGACTCCTTATCTTCTTTCATCAATTGCAAAACGATACAGGGAATTGGCCTTTTAACGATCTGGATGCTTAGTTTATTGTCTATAGCCTGCATCAGGACTTTGGATTCCAGTGTTACTAGTACATCAGCATATCTATTTGTAGATTGTCTAGCATGCTCATATCTTACTGACTAGAATTTGGAGACTAAGGCTCGTATTGCTGCTCTATAGGTGGCTAGTGTAGGTTCTTTTAACCTGAACTCTCTGTTCACTTGTTTAATAATGAGGTTCGAGTCGCCTTTGACACATATGTAGGATACGCCTACTTGTTGAGCAGAAAGGAGTCCAAGTAGTAGGGCCTCATATTCAGCCTCATTATTCATGCAGCAAAAGTTGAATTTGTAGGCTAATGGGATCTCTTAGCCATCTAAAGACGTCAACATAACTCTAGTTCCCCATCTAGTATTAGTGGATGATCCATCAAATTGTAGTAACCATTCTCCACTCACTTCTGCCATAAAGGAGTCTCATAGAAATCTTCAAGGATGTTTTCCAATATTTCCTCATTATCAGTATTAGGGAATTGTGCTAGTAATTCAGCTAATGCTTGTGATTTGACTGCTTTTAGAGGTGATGCAATGATGTTGAATTCTCGGAGGATGCAATGCTTACTTAGTAATTCAACCTGACATCACTGGCCAAGATAACAAATACTTGATGGGGTCATATCTTGTCATCAATATGATTTTATGCGCTAAGAAGTAGTTCCATAACATTTGAGTGATGAAGACCAATGTAAGACAATGTTTCTCATGTGGTAGGTATAAGCCCTAAAATTAGCAATCCGAGGTTTCGATCGGTTGAAAGACATGATCAAGTCTAAATTATAAAGTAAAGCTCGAAATATTAGTAAACTGATCCCGTAAGTTTGAATTTAAGAAAATAAATAATAAAATAGGAGACTACAAAATTTTCAAATTTTAAGCATATACCTCGTTATTTATCAAGAATGATCCAAATCAGGTCGTGGCAGGTCAGAATCCACAAAATAAAAATCAACCAATTAAAATTAGACAACACAAAAGCCAAAAATTAAGGAAATTGGGCAAAGTCATGTCTAATTAATGCACAATAATTACACTAAAGCTCTATAAATAGTAAGAAAAATTCAGAAGCTCATTTGGACAGTTAGAAATCATATAAAATTTAGGGCCACAAAGGGAGAACCTAGATCCTACGAGCAACTAGGAGTGGACGGCCACCACCACCACACGGTAATGGAAACGCCCAAGTGGGTCGACAACACCCATGGCCACCTGCGGTGGCCGGAGCCACCCAGATCGATGAGTCCGATTTCCAGCCCGATTCTTGTGTAATTTTGTAAAAATAGTAAATATTCTTAGAAAATTATGAAACTTGTTATTCTAGAATATTTTTGTATTTAGTTTTTAGGAAAAATATTATTTTGATGAAAATATGTCTCGTGATATAGGGTCCTTAAGAAATCATGCAAAACGAGCATGTTTCGGTTTAGAAATAAATGACCTTAGGAGTGTAGTTTTGAACCCAAAATTTTTTTGTAGATTACTTAGATGATATAGAATAGTGATATAAAGCTCGTTTCTAATAATTAATTTTTAAAATTTTTAGATAATTTTTAGGCCCTAAAATAAGGCATAAAATTGGGTAATTTAGGGTTAATTAAGTAATTAAATGATTAATTACTGATTTAGTGAATAATTATATGTTTTAGGATGTTGAAATCTGATGGAGTATGATACTTATAGCATTTAGGGTGTTAGATGTAATTATTAGGTTAATTATGTAGTAAATGATTAATAAGGAAAAATAGTTAATTTTGTAAATTAGGGAAATTAGGAGTAAAATCTGATTTAAGATGAATTTAAATATTTTGAAATGATAATTGATGTTTAGGGATGGTAATTAAAGTGATAGAAATATTAGAAATGCATTATGTACATAATAGGCAATAATGCATAATATATAATTTTGAAAATATAATAAATAGAAACTATTAGGATAAAAATTGATATTATATAAATAATAAGGATATATAATAAATCTGATAAGAAACTTGAATTTATGTAATTATATGAAAAATGTAAAAATTTCTCATATCAAGAGTAAATTCGGTATACTAATAAGGATATAAGTATACCGGATGAAATAAAATACTAACTAGGGGTAATAATGATATTTAGGCGATCGGGAAGTAATGTGATTAATTTCAAATTATGAGTTGAAACGAACTTCTAGGGTTGGAATATAAAACATTACTTAGAAATCCAACTAGAACCTAATTTAGAAATTAATGTGGAAAACTGAACTCGAACCTAACCCCAAACCTTGAATAACTATAAAAAACTTAAGACCTAGATAATTAGGCGTATTAAACCCTAAACAAAACCTAACAATAAGTATTATAGGATAAAATGAACCTATTAATAGTTATATGAAAAGCTGAAAACCACGTTTGTGTTATAGGGATGATCGGCGATGGCCTGAGCAAATCGGACCTCGAGTGAGCGAGCGAGGAGTCGAGGTAAGTTGGGAATTAATACACTGCTGTATTTTGGAGGCTTGAGATTATGCTTGGTTGTGCTTGTTAGATAGTTGGCCGTGTGCATGTGCTTGATTATGGGTGATACTATGATTCTGTTTGTTGCTCTGTCATGTATTGTATGACTTGTATGAAATGATTGATCACCCTAAACTGGACTTAATCTAATATACGACCAGTAATCATAATCAAACATGCATGGCAACCCATTAGGAGAACTTAGGATTCTCCGGCCAAATACCGACCCCTTCAAAAGGGATAGCGCAGGATTGCAAAATGGTCCATTCTTCATCCTTAGTCGAACTAAGTGACAGGAGAGAAGGTCATGACGAGGGTGAAGACAGTGGTTCGAAGGTAGTCGCGGGAGGGAGCAAGGTCTCCATTACACAAGCCTGGGTTTGGTCGTAAGGTGTTGCATTAACGACAACTCCTCAACTCGGATTAGAGCGGGTGCAATTTCTTTAATCTCATGACGGGCCGGACAACGTCCTGCGATGGCATTTGCTTGCACATGCATTGCACCTAATAAGTGATTGAAAAACCTTGTTGTGTGTATAGTATAGTTTTAAGTCCTCCATCCTAACTTACTGAGCTGTAGTTGCTCACATCCCTATAGACATCGTGCAGGTACTGGCTAAGAAGCGGCAAACAACTACTCTAAAGCTAGCAACTGTTGGATCTTGGGGAGTGAGGAAAAATATTTGAAGAACAAAACATTATTCTTAAGGTCTAAGTTTTATTTTAGAATTTTTTTTTTTTCATTTTTGAAGGATGTAATAACTAAGTTATAGTATATATATATAAATTTTCTCACTTTCTTAGATAAATGCTTTATTTAAATTACAAATTGTTTACTTCAAAGCGGGTTAGTCGTGGACGCTTTGTGTAGATCAAGTCTAAGATAGCAGTTGTAAGGCCAACTTCTATCTTAGGATGGTTTACACGGCGGGGGCTGTTACGACTCTGCCGCTTGGGGACGTAACAGTAGGTACTTAACTTCACTACCCTGGAGTGTCTAACTCGGATAATACACTAGGAATTCAACATTCTTTACTTCCTATATCAATAAGGCTCCAATGGACCTATACATTAAGTATAAAATCATCGACATTCCTTTGATCGGCATCATTATGGTTTGTAGAGAACTTAATATTGCCTTAATTCTTTGGAATGCCTTCTCTTACATTGGACCCCATTCAAATGTTGCTCCATTCTTCATTGTTTGGTGTAATGGGAAAGAAATTTCAGCAAGTAAAGGGATGAATCCCCATATATAGGAGACCTTTCCTATGAATCGATGTCAATTCCTTTTCAATGTACCACGAAACCTAGGAATTTCCTAGATGAGACCCCGAAGACTCGCTTTAAAGGGTTCATTCTTAGCTTATACATTAGACATCACTCAAAAACTCTCCTTAAGTAGTGTAAATGATTGGATGCTCATTGTGATTTTATACCAATGTCACCTACATAATCCTCTATATGGTTATGTATCATATCATGAAAGATTGTAGTCATTGCCCTTTAGTAGGTGGCTCTTGTGTTCTTTAATCCGAACGACATCTCAGTATAGTAGAAGTTACTAAAGGGTGTTCGAAAGGCTATACATTCGGCATCTCTTCGTACCATCTTGATTTCATTATATCTACTAAATCCATCTATGAAAGAGAACAGTTCATGTTTGGCTGTCACATCAACCAACATATCGATGTTTAGGAGTAAGAATTTACCCTTAAGGTAAGCCTTGTTCAAGTCATGAAAGTCTACACAAACATATATTTAGCCCTTTTTTTTTCTTTACTAGTATAATATTGGCCAGCTAAGTCAAGTGTTCAATTAGCTTGATAAAGCCAATTTGTAGAAGTTTCTTAATTTTAGCTTTAATTTGCACTTTAATCTTTGAGCAGAATACGTGCTAGTGTTACAAGCTTAGCTCCTAATGCGATGTTTAGTCAATGCATCACTAAACTAGGGTCTAGACTTGGCATTTCTTCATATGTCTATGCACATGCATCTTTGAACACTTTGATGAGATTTACTAAGGGATCCTTGATTTCTTTCACTAGGGCCTTACCTATAAAAATGGGCCTTGAGGTTTCTCTTAAGGCTGCTAGGTTCAGCTCCTCAATCTCTTTTACTTATGGTTTTACCTGGTCTTGTAGTTTTGGAGGGGCAGGTTGGGCTTCTTGCAAGTTCATGGGCTTTGGAGAGGATGCAAACGCTTCCTTAAACCTCGTAGACTGTCATAACGGTATACCATATGTCCATCCGATCGAATGTAATTTTCGATTTTTGTAGATTTATTACTCCCCCATTTCCTTCATCTTCCTCCATAAGTTGGGGGTGCCTTAGTTTTCTTATCATCCTGCTCTTTGACATCTTCCCAATTTGGCAACAAGTTGCCACTTTGGTGCAAACCGTGACTAAGAATAGACAAAGCTGATCGCTGGATGGGTCCAAGCCTACAGAGACTTGAAAAAAAAAGAAGTGCAAATGGGGAAAGGTACAAAAAGGGTGATAAAGACAAATGGAGTAGTAAGTAAAAACCTACAAATAGTTTCAAAGAATATGATGCACCAAAGGAACTTCCAAGGACTCACAGTATAATTCGATATGACCCATGAATTGGTCCGATGAGGTTACTCGCCACCATACCTTGCTTAAGGGAAAGGATAAGAGTGATGCCAAGAGTAAACAAATAGTGTTTACGCAAGGAAGAAAGCACTCAAGTGTATTGAAGGTAATCTAATGATCTCACAACTGTAAGTATAGGGGTATTTATATTCGTAATTTAGGGCAACTTGGCCAAAAGCGAAAAGACAAAAAGGGCATTGCTTAAAGGTGCAATGTACATGTTACAAATGAGCAAAAATGAATATACAAGGAAAATAATCATTGGTGCTATAGATTCTACATGTGATATTGTATACGTGGTGACGTGGCATTAGTGGGGTTATTAAAAGATGTAGATAAAAAAGTACGGAAAAATGAGCTTGTCTAAGCAAGGATGGCTTAATCAGGCTGGATTGACTCTCTTGGCTTCTCGGCAAGGATGATGCTGAGTGATTGGATGGCTCGGTAATAGAGAGTAATCGTCAACTCAGCATGCCACAAAATAAAGGGCGGTCATATGGCACGGCATTAGAGGCGACTTGGCAAGTAAGTACTCGGCCTCGGCAAGGGTTGGTTGGAACATGAGGATTTATCATGCTAGCCCTTTTAATCCTTAGGCTCGATTGCAAGTCAGGGGTCCGGTAGCTTAATTCCCATCATTCCGTCTAAGTTATTTTAGATTTGGGATCAAATTCGAATGGTGTTCGCTCAGTCCTCCGTTAGGGTAGTATGGACTAAAGTTGGCAATGTTAAAGGTGTCAGAAACCCTATAGTCCTTGTAAGCCCCAAAGTTCAGCCAAGTAACCGTAGGATTGAATTTAGAACCCAAGGTTTAGGGCGATCGGCTAAAGGATCCGATCACACCCAAATTATAAACTATTGAGAAAAATATTAGTAAAAATGACCCCGTAAACTTAAATTTAAGAAAATAAATAGCAAAATAGGAGACTATAAAATTTTCAAATTTTAAGCATAATAACTGCTAATTACCGAAAAGGCAAAAAGTGTAATATAATAACCAATAAATTATTAGAGATAGATTATATGTATACTAAAAATTTTAGAATGACCAAAATAATATTTAGGAATGTTCACGTGTACCCCACATGTATTTACGTGTAGATAAAAATACGCGTAATTACTAAAATTGGCCGAAAACTAAGAAAATAATTAAAGAAAAATATAAAATAATTATGGAAAAATAAGAAAAAATCAGAAGATGATATGATGAATCAAGATAAGGTCGTGGCAGGTCCAAAGCTGCAAAATAAAAATTAGCCAATAAAAATTGAACAACACAAAAGCCAAAAATTAAGGAATTTGGACAAAGTCTTGTCAAATTAATGCATATTAATTACAGCAAATGTCTATAAATAGGGAAAAAATTTACAGAGCTCATTTGGACAGTTTGGAAAGTGAGAAAATTAGGGAGAGTCGAAAATTCGAGAGAAAATCCAGAAAATAAAAAAATAAGAAAAACTGTGCAGTTAAGGGTTTTAAAAGGAACCCACGCCAGAAGAGGAGCTGGAAGTGGACGGACACCACCACCACATGGTGGTGGCAGCGCCCATGCCGGACGACAATGCCATGGTGGCCCGCGGTGGCCAGAGCCACCAAAATCGGTGAGTCCAAATTCTATCCCGATTCTTATGAAATTTTGTAAAAATAGTAAATATAATTATAAAATTATGAATTTTTTTATTATGGGATATTTTTGTATGTAGTTTGTAGGAAAAATATTATTTAGATGAAAAAATGTTCCATAATATAGGGTCCTTAAGAAATCATACAAAACCGAGCACATTTCGGTTTAGAAATAAATGACCTTAGGAGTGTAGTTTCAAGCCCAAAATTTTTCTGTAGATTACTTAGATGATATAGAATAGTGCTATGAAGCCCTTTTTCAAAAATTAATTTTATAAATTTTTAGATAATTTTTTTAGGCTCTAAAAAGAGGCATAAAATGGGTAATTTAGGGTTAATTATGTAATTAAATGATTAATTTCTGATTTAGTGAATAATTACATGTTTTAGGATGTTAAGATCTGATGGAGTATGATACTTATAGCATTTAGGGTGTTAGATGTAATTATTAGGTTAATTATGTAGTAAATTAGTAATAGAAAAACATAGTAAATTATGAGTTAATTTTGTAAATTAGAATAATTAGGTGTAAAACCTGATTTAGGATGGATTTAGACATTTTGAAATAATAATTGGTGTTTAGAGATGGTAATTAGGGTAATAGAAATATTAGAAATGCATTATGTGCATGATATGCAATAATGCATAATGTGTAATTATTGAAAATATAATAAATAGAAAATATTATAATAAAAATTGATATTTTGAGAATAATAAAAATGCACAATAAATCTGATAAGAAACTTGAATTTATGGAATTATATGAAAAATGTAAAAAATTTGTCACATTAGGAGTGAATTCGGTACACTGATATGGATTTAAGTGTACCGAGTAAAATAAACACTGACAAAGGGTAATGATGGTATTTAGGTTATCGGGAAATAATGTGATTAATTTCACATTATGGGTTGAAACTAATTTCTAGGGTTGGAATATAAAACGCTACTTAAAAACCGAACTAAAAACCTGGTTTAGAAATCGATGCGAAAACCGAACCTGAACCTAACCCCAAACCTAGAATAATTGTAAAAGACTTAATACCTAGATAATTGGGCATATTAAACCTTAAACAAAACCTAACAAGAAGCATTATAGGATAAAACGAACCTATAACAATTATATGAAAAGCTGAAACCACGTTCGTGTTATAGGGATAACCGGCGATGGCCTGAGCAAATCGGACCTCGAGTGAACGAGCGAGGAGTCGAGGTAAGTTGGGATTAATACGATGCTGTATTTTGGGAGGCTTAAGATTATGCTTGGTTGTGCTTGTTAGATAGTTGAATGTATGCATGTGCTTGATTATGGGTGATGCCATGATTCTGTTTATTGCTCTGGTACATACTGTATGAATTGTATGTAATGATTGATCACCCTAAACTGGACCTAATCAAATATACGACCAGTAATCATAATCGAGCATGCATGGCAACCCGTTAGGGGATTTAGGACTCTCCGGCCAAATACCGACCACTTCGGAAGGGATAGCGCAGGATTGCAAAATGGTCCCTTCTTCATCCTCAGTCGAACTAAGTGACAGGAGAGGAGGTCGCGGCGGGGGTGAAGACAGTGGTTCGAAGGTAATCGCGGGAGGAGCAAGGTCTCCATTACACAAGCCTGGGTTTGGTCGTGAGCTGTTGCATTAACGGTAACTCCTCAACCCGGATTAGAGCGGGCGCAATTTCTCTAATCTCACGACGGGCCGGACAACGTCGTGCGATGGCATTTGCTTGCACATGCATTGCACCTAATAAGTGATTGAAAACCTTGTTGCGTGTATGGTATAGTTTTAAGTCCTCCGTCCCTACTTACTGAGCTGTGGTTGCTCACATCCCTATAGACGTCGTGCAGGTGCTGGCTAAGAAGCGGTAACCAATTACTCAGAAGCTAGCAACTGCTGGATCCTGGGGAGTGAGGAAAAATATTGAAGAATAAACACATATTTTAAGGTCTAAGTTTTTATTTTAGAATTATTTTTCATTTCCGAGTGATGTAATAACTAGGGAATATACTATAGAGAAATGTTGTAAACTTTAACTGCAATAATTGAATGATAACATATATATATATAATTCCTCACTTTTATAGGTAAATGATTTATTTAAATTACAAATTGTCTACTTCAAAGCGGGTTAGTTGTGGACGCCTTGTGTAGATCAGGTCTAGGATAGCGGTTGTGAGGCCAACTTCTATCTTAGGGTGGTTTACATGGCGGGGCTGTTACGACTCTGTCGCTTCGGGGCGTGACAGTTCTAAATTGGTATCAGAGCGTAGTTTTACTGAACTCGCTTTGAAATGAACAACTAAAAGAATTAGACATCTTAGGAGTACGTTGAGAGTGGGTAATATTAAGTGGGCGATAAAAGATTGTATTAAGCATACGAAAACATAAGTAACTATAATATTTAACATAATAATGATTGGTTTAAATCTAATTATAGAGTCGATGGGGGAAACTCAGACATAGTGGATACGGTTCGGGTGGAATGAAGAAGTACCCCTTATGGACTATAGGGTTAGAGTTCAGCAATTATTGATGGAATTAGCTGATTGGAATATCTTTAAGACAGTTGATGAGATTATCGACAAGTTTCACGATAAGATGTGTTATAGCTGGAAAGATGAGTGAGCATGGATGGAGATAAGTTTAGGACCTTAGTATAATAGATATACTGCCGTAACAACTTTTGAGCAGAGATAGTTGGAGATAGAGGAAATTGTAACTTTGATGATGCCCTTACAGTATTTTCCCGCTAGGTTGGAAGATAAGAGACCATACTCAGTTAGTATTGCGCACATCCTTGCTGACATTCCATACATTCCTAAACAGTACCCACTAGGGATTATTAATTGGTTTTCTCAGTTTCTAGAACCTGCTGGGGAAGGTATAGAAATATTATTGAACCATAACCTTGAACCTGAGCCTGAGACACCAGAACCACCACTAGAAAACCTACCTTCAGTTGAACCCTAAGAGGATGGAGTTCACATTGATGAAGACCTAGAAGAAGACCCTAAGGAGGAGCACGAGAATGAGGATGAACCTAGTGTCGATATACATGCTGTAGTTATGAAGGTGATTACAGACACCGAAATAGCTGGAGTAGGAGCTGGTGATATAGCAGAGTCGGAGGATGATGATGCGTCTTGGGTGACCGATTTTGGAAGTGGTCTGTATATTTAAGAATTGGTGGTTTATTGAAGTGATTTAGATTGAAGTAAGAAGAATCCTTGAGTTGATATAGAGTTAAGATGTGAAGAATAATGATAGAACTGATTACTAGGATATGTTAATATTGTAGAGGAAATTCTTAAAAAGTTTGTTGATGAATTTATGTTGTAATCGGTGTGATATGATGAAATAACAAGATTCATGAACAATAGTAGAAATCAAGAAATTCCTAAAAAGTTTGTTGATGAATTTATGTTGTAATCGGTGTGATATGATGAAATAACAAGATTCATGAACAATAGTAGAAATCAATTTAAGTTTGAAACAAGAGAGATATGGCAATATGTACAAAAAATTAAGGTGAATCCGAAACTTATAGGATTTCTGAGATGATCTCAGCTTGATACTTAGTATGAATACAAGGTTGTATAATTTGGAGTGAAATAAAGTATAGTATAGAAGCGGATTCTAAGAAGACAAAACATTGAGAGGGAAAAGTTAGAAACCGATTTAGAAATGAATCAAAACCTATACTAGAGATATAATCAAAACCTAATTTAGGAGTGAATCTTATATAAAATAAGAATGCAGTATAAGAGATGACAGATGATGACAATAATAAAGAGTTTGATGATGATAAGGTATATGAAGTGATCGTTATTTCTGATTTTCTTATAGAAGTATAAAGTATTAAATCAGCAAGTGGAAATAATATTAATTAGAAGACAAAATGTAGTGGAATTCTTTTGAAGGAATAGTTGTTATAAGTAATTTGAATTATAGATGTTGTATGATTGTTGATCATGTTTTTTTTTTTTGGGAGAATTAGAATTGATTCTATGTTGGTTATTCATATATGTGGAGATATCCAAACGATCTTTTAATTAATGTAATTGTGCTTCTCAATGAAGTATATTCTTTTGGATATGTGCAAATACAATGATGATTGACATATTTATAGCTAGGAGTGTGAAAAGATTAAATGTATTTTTGGTGATTAATTTTAGAGGTCCTTTATATGTGTAAGAACAGTAAAAGGAATAGTGCTATAAGGCTACAATCAGATTAAGAATTCTTAGGCCTTTAGTGAATCATGAATTGGAGAATTATAGTTTAGAGTAATAATTAAGTATAAGTGAAGCCAAATGAATATGAAATGGATCATGAGATTTTTAGCTAGTGCTAAGGAAAGTACAATGATATCATTATACAGTACTTATAAGTGGTAAATAAAATGGATAGTTATTAAATGATACATAAGAAATGAAGTAAAATTGCTACTTAAACTACAATTGAATAAATATCCAAACACTCTAAAATATTAATTGGATGAGTAACAAGTGACGGTAGAGACGGAATTAAAGTAACAAGTTGGAGATGATTAAGACTTTTGATCAACAGTTACTTAGTTATCCTAAGGACCAATCTAGAAAGGTATAACCCTTCAGAAAGTAAATTTTATGAGATAGTTATCTATTAATAAACTAGTTATGATAAGGAATGTTAATCACGGAAAGAATTTAAGGATCCGAGCTTAAAAGGATTAGAAGATAAGTAGTGATTTCATTGAAAGACTTTTCCTTGATTTTAGTTGAATGATGATAAGTATGAATAGAAAAGGATTGGTTGATGAGTATCCTCACCGCAGAATATACAAATGGATGAAATGCAAGTACAAGGATGATATTAAGGTATTCATTCTGTATAAGTTAGAAACTAGTGAACAGAAAAGGATTTAAGATGAGTGAGATTATCGTTACCTATCAATTTAGAATCTATAATGGAGGAAGGATAGCAATCCATAGAATCGTAGGATATGATGAAAATGGAATTCAAAAGGAAAGTTACTGATGGTGGATTATGAGAAGTTAGTTGATATCTATAAAAAGAAAGACTAAGGAAAATACCAATAAGTATTAGATCTACTAGTAACATGTAAGGGTTTAAAGGTATTTCTGAAGATTATTTTGTGGATATTAGAATATCATGATTAAGTCAATCAAGAATCAAACCTATGATTGAAATGCTGTATTGGATATTGTAAATGAGACCATAGGAGTTAGAGGAGTGACTGTCAATTTCTAGAATAATATTAGAGTGGAATGACATCGGGAAAGGATCAGTGCATAAATAATATTCATGGAATTGGGAAAAAGAAATATATACCAACTGTATATGGAAACGTTTGTGGCGTTACCCGATGATAGTATTTTGATATACAAAGAATCTGTAGATAGCATTATTGAAGTTGGGTAATCATAAGCAGTATATTGAAATGGAAGACATGTGATTTTTTTTTTTTTGGAGAAGAGATTTCGGTAGATATTAGAAATGTTGAATTGATGATTAGAGGAAAAATCCATTGAAGTAATCCAGTATACGAAGAAGATTTAAAGATACAATGTACTTCATATTAGCAATTGCAATAGGTAATCCAACAGGAACATGGCAAATCTGAATTGTCCAATTGTTGTTGTTGAGTCTCATGTCTTGTCGATCTGGTCAGTGTATCTCGTTGTGTCATGTCTTGTCCAATAATAATCTCAACACTATTTCTTTTGCTGAGTCTATCAGTCAAAAGTTATATTCATCTCGAGTCGAGTCAAGTCAAGTCAAATTGAGTTGTTAACCATCTCATTTGAATCCGAGATGGAGAAGCGTCAAGATTTGCCAAATTTGCTTCTGTTGATCCTATGCTAAGCTGTATGAAGAGCAAATGTGAAGCTATGATAGTAGTATAAGCATTTGAGTGGAAGAGTTTAGATGAAAGGAAGGATGATGATATGAAGTAAATGCAGAATCAGTAATGATCACAAATAAAACTTAAGAAACAATCAAACAAGGAATAAATGGAGAAGAAACCAATAAGAGAATTTGTGAGGCCATAAACCTAGGTATAAGATAGTACAATACAACTGGAGGAGACTATAGCAATGAAATAAGCCCTAATCGATACTAAGATAAGGAATGTAAAGAAAGGAAATTAAGAGATCGAGTAAAGGTCCAAGTAGAGAAGAAATGGAATGATAATTAGAAAGCAATTAAGGAACTTAATCAGTAGACTACACAGATGTTTCACTTGAAGATAGTTCGGTAGAATGGAAAGTGGGTTTTAAAGGATATGAAGTAACCCCAAAAAAATACTGGATAATCAGGTTCAGAAGTTCAAGAGTTGAGATACGGAGTAGGTAAAGATACGACCTGATGAAGGTCTAGACTTAGAAACTAAAGTAGAGCTAAATGTAATGAAGACAAAGTAATACTTATAGGTTGTTCGATTTTTAGAATAATAATAATATATAAACTATCAATCCTAGCAAGTAAACAATACATGGATATACAGTAGTTTCGAGGACGAAACTATTTTAAAGGGAGGTAGAATGTAAGCCCCAAAGTTCAGCCAAGTAACCGTAGGATTGAATTTAGAACCCAAGGTTTAGGGCGATCGGCTAAAGGATCCGATCACACCCAAATTATAAACTATTGAGAAAAATATTAGTAAAAATGACCCCGTAAACTTAAATTTAAGAAAATAAATAGCAAAATAGGAGACTATAAAATTTTCAAATTTTAAGCATAATAACTGCTAATTACCGAAAAGGCAAAAAGTGTAATATAATAACCAATAAATTATTAGAGATAGATTATATGTATACTAAAAATTTTAGAATGACCAAAATAATATTTAGGAATGTTCACGTGTACCCCACATGTATTTGCGTGTAGATAAAAATACGCGTAATTACTAAAATTGGCCGAAAACTAAGAAAATAATTAAAGAAAAATATAAAATAATTATGGAAAAATAAGAAAAAATCAGAAGATGATATGATGAATCAAGATAAGGTCGTGGCAGGTCCAAAGCTGCAAAATAAAAATTAGCCAATAAAAATTGAACAACACAAAAGCCAAAAATTAAGGAATTTGGACAAAGTCTTGTCAAATTAATGCATATTAATTACAGAAAATGTCTATAAATAGGGAAAAAATTTACAGAGCTCATTTGGACAGTTTGGAAAGTGAGAAAATTAGGGAGAGTCGAAAATTCGAGAGAAAATCCAGAAAATAAAAAAAATAAGAAAAACTGTGCAGTTAAGGGTTTTAAAAGGAACCCACGCCAGAAGAGGAGCTGGAAGTGGACGGACACCACCACCACATGGTGGTGGCAGCGCCCATGCCGGACGACAATGCCATGGTGGCCCGCGGTGGCCGGAGCCACCAAAACCTGTGAGTCCAAATTCTATCCCGATTCTTGTGAAATTTTGTAAAAATAGTAAATATAATTATAAAATTATGAATTTTTTTATTCTGGGATATTTTTGTATGTAGTTTGTAGGAAAAATATTATTTAGATGAAAAAATATTCCATAATATAGGGTCCTTAAGAAATCATGCAAAACCGAGCACATTTCGGTTTAGAAATAAATGACCTTAGGAGTGTAGTTTCAAGCCCAAAATTTTTCTGTAGATTACTTAGATGATATAGAATAGTGATATGAAGCCCTTTTTCAAAAATTAATTTTATAAATTTTTAGATAATTTTTTTAGGCTCTAAAAAGAGGCATAAAATGGGTAATTTAGGGTTAATTATGTAATTAAATGATTAATTTCTGATTTAGTGAATAATTACATGTTTTAGGATGTTAAGATCTGATGGAGTATGATACTTATAGCATTTAGGGTGTTAGATGTAATTATTAGGTTAATTATGTAGTAAATTAGTAATAGAAAAACATAGTAAATTATGAGTTAATTTTGTAAATTAGAATAATTAGGTGTAAAACCTGATTTAGGATGGATTTAGACATTTTGAAATAATAATTGGTGTTTAGAGATGGTAATTAGGGTAATAGAAATATTAGAAATGCATTATGTGCATGATATGCAATAATGCATAATGTGTAATTATTGAAAATATAATAAATAGAAAATATTATAATAAAAATTGATATTTTGAGAATAATAAAAATGCACAATAAATCTGATAAGAAACTTGAATTTATGGAATTATATGAAAAATGTAAAAATTTGTCACATTAGGAGTGAATTCGGTACACTGATATGGATTTAAGTGTACCGAGTAAAATAAACACTGACAAAGGGTAATGATGGTATTTAGGTTATCGGGAAATAATGTGATTAATTTCACATTATGGGTTGAAACTAATTTCTAGGGTTGGAATATAAAACGCTACTTAAAAACCGAACTAAAAACCTGGTTTAGAAATCGATGCGAAAACCGAACCTGAACCTAACCCCAAACCTAGAATAATTGTAAAAGACTTAATACCTAGATAATTGGGCATATTAAACCTTAAACAAAACCTAACAAGAAGCATTATAGGATAAAACGAACCTATAACAATTATATGAAAAGCTGAAACCACGTTCGTGTTATAGGGATAACCGGCGATGGCCTGAGCAAATCGGACCTCGAGTGAACGAGCGAGGAGTCGAGGTAAGTTGGGATTAATACGATGCTGTATTTTGGGAGGCTTAAGATTATGCTTGGTTGTGCTTGTTAGATAGTTGAATGTATGCATGTGCTTGATTATGGGTGATGCCATGATTCTGTTTATTGCTCTGGTACATACTGTATGAATTGTATGTAATGATTGATCACCCTAAACTGGACCTAATCAAATATACGACCAGTAATCATAATCGAGCATGCATGGCAACCCGTTAGGGGATTTAGGACTCTCCGGCCAAATACCGACCACTTCGGAAGGGATAGCGCAGGATTGCAAAATGGTCCCTTCTTCATCCTCAGTCGAACTAAGTGACAGGAGAGGAGGTCGCGGCGGGGGTGAAGACAGTGGTTCGAAGGTAATCGCGGGAGGAGCAAGGTCTCCATTACACAAGCCTGGGTTTGGTCGTGAGCTGTTGCATTAACGGTAACTCCTCAACCCGGATTAGAGCGGGCGCAATTTCTCTAATCTCACGACGGGCCGGACAACGTCGTGCGATGGCATTTGCTTGCACATGCATTGCACCTAATAAGTGATTGAAAACCTTGTTGCGTGTATGGTATAGTTTTAAGTCCTCCGTCCCTACTTACTGAGCTGTGGTTGCTCACATCCCTATAGACGTCGTGCAGGTGCTGGCTAAGAAGCGGCAACCAATTACTCAGAAGCTAGCAACTGCTGGATCCTGGGGAGTGAGGAAAAATATTGAAGAATAAACACATATTTTAAGGTCTAAGTTTTTATTTTAGAATTATTTTTCATTTCCGAGTGATGTAATAACTAGGGAATATACTATAGAGAAATGTTGTAAACTTTAACTGCAATAATTGAATGATAACATATATATATATATAATTCCTCACTTTTATAGGTAAATGATTTATTTAAATTACAAATTGTCTACTTCAAAGCGGGTTAGTTGTGGACGCCTTGTGTAGATCAGGTCTAGGATAGCGGTTGTGAGGCCAACTTCTATCTTAGGGTGGTTTACACGGCGGGGCTGTTACGACTCTGCCGCTTCGGGGCGTGACAGTCCTCAAGTAACTCCAACTTGTAGGCATTGTCACTGATTTTTTGGAGGATTTTGAAAAGTCCTTTCCACTCTTGCAGATAACTTGTTCCTCCTTTTGTTCGAGAATTGCTCCTTGTTGAGGTGTAGCCATACTAAGTCTCCCAGTTAAAATTGTTTAGCTAACCGACCCTTAGTTTTTTTTTACGCATTCTTCTGGCAGCTTGGTCAATGTGCCGAGTAACCTTATCATAGATGTGATGAAGGGGTATGCTCTGGTTGAGGCGTCGGGGTCGTCTTGCACAGGTGCGGGTATAGGGGCGTAGTCGAGGGGCAATTCGAGATTGAATCCATAGACCACTTCGAAGGGGGTTTGCTTGGTGGTGTCATGTATTGTTTGATTATAAGCAAACTCGACTACTAGTAGGCAGATGTCCTAATCATCCAAGTTCTTACCTATTGCAGCTCGGAGTAGTGAACCCAAAGTACAATTAACCACCTTTGTTTGACCGTCAGTTTGGGGGTGACATGAGGTGCTGAAGAGTAATTTGGTTCCCAGCCGACGCCATAAGGTTCTCTAGAAATGGCTCAAGAACTTCGATTCTCTGTTAGAGACTACACTTCTCAGTATGTTGTGTATCCGCATAACCTCCTATAAGAAAGTCGAAGCAATAGTCGAAGCGTCGTTAGTTTTGGTGTAGGGCACAAAGTGTGCCATCTTACTGAACTAATCCATGATGACCATTACAAAATCTTTTCCCCGGGTAGTTCATAGTAGTCCGAGAACATAGTTCATGTTTAGTTCAGTCTAAGGCCTAATCGGGACAGGTAGGGGCATTGCTTTCCCTTGTTCGGCTTAGCACTTCACCTTTTTGCACACAGCACAGCTTTCAACCACTCGGTGCACATCTCTTTGCATTCTTAGCCAAAAGAATCATTCATTCAATAGTTCACAGGTCCTCCTTTCTCCAAAGTATCCGGAGAGTCTGCCACTATAGGCTTCTTTGATTAATAATTGCTATAGGGAATAAGTCGACTCGCACAATTTCCCTCCTGGGAATAGATAGCCATCCTCCACATGATACTCATCTACTGTCCTCCCAACCACACATCACAAAATTAATGGTCCAAAGTGTAGATTCTCGGAGTACTATTCTTTAATACTTGCAAAACCAAACAGTCTGGCTTGTAGTTTGGATAAGAGTGCATGCCTCCTCAAAAGAGCATTTGCAACGACATTACTCTTTCCTTACTTATATTTGATTAGAAAATTGAATCCTTCAAGGAATTCAACCCATTTCATCTACCACTTGGATAGTTTGGTCTGACTTCAGAGGTACTGCAGTGACTCATGGTCAATATATATGACAAATTCTCTCGGCAGTAGATAATGCCGTCACACTTACAATGCTCGGATTAGTGCCAAGAGCTCTTTATCATACACAAAGTAATTTAACTGGGGTCCTCGGAGCTTTTCACTGTAGAAGGCAATTGGTTGACCTTCCTACATCAGGACAATATCTATTCCAATGCTTGACGCATCATACTTTAGCTTAAAAATTTTGTCGAAGTCAGGGAGCGCTAACACTAGGGAGGAGGTTAACTTCTTCTTTATCTTGGCAAAAATTCTCTCCTCCCTTTATCCCCATTGGAAGTCAGTGTTTTTCTTTGTTAATTCAATAAGGTGTGCAGCAAGGGTACTGAAGTTCCTGATAAACCTTCAGTAAAACAGAGCCAGTCTATGGAAACTTCTCACATCGGCACAAGTAATAGGGGTCGGCCATTCAAAAATTACTTGGATCTTCTCATCATTGACTTGTAAGCCTTCTCGACTGACTGCATAACCCAAGAATACTACTTCCTCCTGACAATAGTAACATTTCTTTACGTTATTGAATAATTTATAGTGACTCAGCATGTCCGCATTGTAGATCAAGATGTTGTCAAAGTACACCACAACATACTTCTCGATGAGATGTCTCAACACATGGTTTATAAGCCTCATGAAGGTACTCGGGGTATTCGACAAATCGAAGGGCATAACCATCTACTCATAAAGTCTATGTCAAGTCTTGAACGCAATCTTCCATTCGTGTCCTGGCCTAATGCGAATTTGATGGTAACCAGACTTGAGATCAATCTTGTTGAAATTTGGGCTTCACTCAGTTTATCCAATATGTCTTCTAGTTTCGGGATCGGATACTTGTATTTGATTGTGATTTTGTTTACGGCTTCTATATCAACACATATTTGATAGGTTCCATCCTTCTTTAGCATTAGAAGTATAGGCACAAGGGGCTAAGAGTTTCTCTCACGTATCCTCTTTCCAGCAACTCATTGACTTGATGTTGAAGCTTCAAAGCTTGCTCTGGAATTAATGCGATAGGTTGGCTTGTTCGATAGTGTAGCACCGGATACTAAATCAATGTAGTACTCTATGCCTTGGGTCGTGGGCAACCTTTTAGGTAATTCTTCTGGAAACAGGTTGGCATATTCATCCAACAGTTCCTTCACCTCTTAGGGTAAATCGTCCTGCTCCTTCATTTTTAGTAGTCGCCTGACCAACAGGAGAGTTGGGTCATTGGCATTAATAGCCTCTTGGAGCTTGGTTCTACTCATTACCAAAGCCTTCTTTGATCTACGAGCAAGTTTCATTTGTAACTTGTGAACTTCTCACGGCGGGCATCGGATTTAGCATGATCTTCTAATCATCCTTCTCGAGCATATAGGTATTCCTGTAACTGTCGTGGATGACTCTCCTATCAAACAGCTATGGTCTTCCTAACAACACGTAGGAAGCGCAAATGGACAGTACGTCGCAAAGAATCTGGTAGAAGTAGTTGCCGAGAATGATCAACAGCAGTAACCAGTGCAACTTATATGGCTTTAGAAGTGCAACAGTCAGCAACTTTGGTTTTGAGACTAGGTCAGCTGACGCCACATTGGTACAATTTCCACTGTCTATGATGAGGGTGCATGTCGGTTCATTCACCTTGCAGGTGATATGAAATAAGTTCTCTCTCTAATCCTCTTCTCGTAATGGTTCCACGCTCATAGTGCATTGGATAACCATGAGTGGCTGGTCCAGGTCTCGGCATACACATCTTCCTCAATCAACTCTTTCTTGACATTCTCCTTTTCGGCAGGAACCTCCTCCTCCTTGGGTTCCTCATTCGTACTCTTTATGTCTAACTTTGGGATATCTCCTTTGATGACCATTGTCTTTTGGTTTGGACACTAAGCAGCCATATGTTAGAACCCCTAGTACTTGAAGCATTTGATCTGACTAATCTTCCTGCTAGACCCTTGCCCCTTCTCATATGTTCGAGTTCGCACTACATCTTCAAGTCGGCTTTTTTGCTCGGCTCTGACATCAACCCTTCTACTCGGCTTAGTACTTAGCAGAGTCTGGTTACTTGCCTGTCTTGGTCGACTAGTTGGCATTCGAGTTGTTGCTCGGCTTCCTTTTTGCCTCTCTATACGTTGGGCAATCCTAACAGCTTCATCCATAGTGTCAAATCATTGGAGTTCCACAATGTCTCGGATGTTTCCTCTTAACCTACTAACAAATCTTGAGACTATTCAAGCTGGTGGTTTTCCTCCACTTCGCATCATATCATAAGCATTTGGAATTCTTGAATATACTCATTAATAGTTCGGCCTACTTGTCTTAACTCCTAAAGCCGAGTGAAAGTATCTTGGAGATATGTTTTCAGCACAAATCTGTTTCTGAGTGCTTTCTTTATCTTGGCCAAGTATTAATCTTTCAGTACCCCTCTTTCCTTCTCATGGCCTGAAGGTTCTTTCGCCACATGGCAGTATATCCAGAAAATTCAACATTAGCAATCCTTACTTTCTTGTAATCCTCATACTGGTAATAATCAAACATACACTCCGCCTTCTCTTCCCAATCCAGATACTCATTAGTATTCCCAGATCCATTAAAACACAGAATCCAAAGCTTCACATGGTCGGATGCTCAAGGGAATCGTATACACTCCTCTTCAAAATACTCTTCTTCCTCCTCATCAAGCTTTCTCATGTCTATCCTTCGCCTTACTCGTTCGCTAACTCCTCTACCTTGAAATAGTTGAGCTGGGTTCTAACCTCTTATAGGTTGAGTAGCTCGTGGAGTGTTTTACACGGCCTTAGTGGGTCGGTAAGACAGTGAATGAACAACTCAGGTCAAATCAACTAAGAGGTTAGCTACCTCATCAAGCCTCTCGTTAGTGCTTCTAGGAGTTCCCTAAGATTGACACTCATGGTGGACAACTCCACTATCATTACCAGTATCAACATTCATATTGGGTCTGTCATTTTTTTTCTTATAGATTCAGAATTTAAACAAACATTTCAGAAAGTGAACAACTAATAACAAAGTAGACAAATGAACGCAATAATTCACTCTGTTTCACATAGGCAAAATAGAGCACAATAGAAATTCAAGAAATAATTTTAGTTCACAGAAAACCTCTACTCTAATACTAAGATGGTGCGAACTATGACCAATAATAGATAAAGCCGATTGCTGAATGGGTCTAAGCTTACAAAAAGCTAAAAAAGAAAAAAGACTAACGGGGGATCGGTACGAAAAGAGTGACAAAGATGAATAGAGCAGTAAGCAAAAACCTACAAACAGTTCCAGAGAATATGATGCACCAAAGGAACTTATGAGGACTCACGACACAATTTGATATGACATACAAATTTGTTTGGTGAGGTTACTCGCCACCTAAAACTTGCTTAAAGGAAAGGATAAGAGTGATGTTGAGAGTAAAACAAACAGTGTTTACGCAAAGAAGAAAGCACTCAAGTGTATTGAAGGTAATCTAATGATCTTACAATTGCAAGTACAGGGTATTTATACCCGCAATCTAAGGCAACTTGGCCAAAAATGAAAAGACAAAAGGGAATTTCCTAAAGGTGCAACGTACATGTTACAAAGGGGAAAAAATGAATATACAAGGAAAAATAATAATTGGTGTTATAGATTCTACATGTGATACTATATATGTGGTGATGTGGAATTAGTGGTATAGTTAGGAGATGTGGAAAAAAAAGTACAGACAGATGGGCTTGTCTGAGTAGGGATGGCTTAATCAGTTTGGATTGACTCTCTCGGCTTTTCCATAAGGATGATGCTGAGTGATTGGGTGGTTTGGCAATGGAGAGTAATCGTCAACTTGGTATGCTACAGAATAAAGGGCGGTTGTTACACCCCGAAGTTAGAGTCGCAACAGTCCCGCCATGTAAACCATTCTATGATAGTAACTAGCCTCGTAATACCTACCATAGACATGATCTACACAAGGCGTCGACTACTCCTCGCTTTGAAGTAAACAGTCCCATTTAAGTGTTTAACTACAAATATAGTAATTATCATAAATTTTTAATAAACATACATAATTATATATGAAGTCCATAGAATTTCCCAAGAAACTCTACATAAACATAACGATTCACTAATTTTTATATAACAACTATCAGTCTTCAGTCTTAAACTATAAAGGAATATACTAGCTACATATCTACTGCTAAGCAAATAATTCCTCACACCCCTGGCTTCATAAGAACTAACCTTTGGATGATTGTTGGCGGCATAATTACTTGAAGTAATTAGAAATTAGGACTTGCAAAAAGATCTAAAACGGTATGAGCAACTACAGCTCAGTAAGTTGAATTGAAGACTCATGAGAGTTACAAATACAAAAAAAATTTTATCAAGCAATTATTTTAATGCAATGCAACAATCAAGTGTCATCACACAACATAGTTCGGTCCGTTGGGAAATTAGAAAAATTTCACCCACTCTAATCCGGGTTGGGGAGTTTTCATGTTATGTAGAAACTCACAACCAAACCTAGTCTTATGTAATGGAGACATCGCTCCTCCTGCGACTCCCTTCGAACCATTGACTTCACCTCGTTGCGACCTCTTCTCCTGTTACTTAGTTCAACTAAGGATGAAGAAGGGACCATTAAGTAATCTTACGCTATCCCTTTCGAAGGGGGTCGGTATTTGGTTGGAGAATCCTAATGATCCCCTAAGGGGTTGCAATGCATGACATTTTTTGTCATTAGAGTCGAATAAGATTAAATTTCATTTAAAAGTGTTCAAACAGTTTCATACCAATTCAATCAATCACATTACAAATTTCAGATTCATTCAGATATATAAAACACATGCGTAAACTATTACAATCACAACCATATACAATTCTAAGTCTCCGAGTACCATAAAATAACACTCTAACCAGTAAGTAATAACCCAACTTACTTGAAATTTCTTAGCCGCCCGATCACTCAATTGCAAGTCGATTCGTCTCTGGATATCCTATGATAAAAATAGGTCTTTTTAGTACTTATACTTTAATGATTCATGTTTTAAGTTATAATTTAGCTTATTTTTTCCATGTATACCTATTATTTACTAATGATTCATTCTACCCTATTTGGGGGTTCGGTTCTTAAATTAGATTCTAGTTTTGATTCTGGAATCTTAAATATGCTCGAATCCTAATGTGAAATTAATCACATTAAGTCGAGTATTTAATATTCTTTTGGGGTTTAATTTAGTATTCTAAACTATTCGATACACGCTAATCCTAATTGGGGTACTGGATTTATTTTCGATATGATAAAATCTTACATTTTTTTATACAATTACCAAAAATTAAATTTTGTTTCAGATTTATTATATTTTGATTTTTATTATTTATTATCTAATTAAACCTAATTTTTCATATTTATTAATTTTCCAATTCTACATATTCCTAATTTTCTACAAATACCACATAATTCCTTCATTAATTACACTAATACTCCTAAGGCTAGGATTAGGTTTCCACACCCAAAAATTAACGTCCCTAACCCTCAAATACTATCTAAAACAAAAATTAATGTCTTAATCACCTAATTAACCCAAAATTACCCAATTTTTCTATCATTTTAGGGGTAAAAATTTTGAAATTAAATTAAAAAAATGGCTTCATAGCATTGTTTTATATCACTTAAGCATTTACAGAAAAATTTGAGCTCCAAAAATACATCCTAACTTTTTTTTTTAAACCCAAATGCTCGATTTTGCTTAATTTCTTAAAAACCCTATATTTTAGACATGATTAACTTAATACTTTTTTTCCCTAAATCTACATACAGTAAAACCTTAGAATAATAAATTTCATAGTTTTCTGATAAAATAAAAATTTTACAAAATTATACAAAATCGGGCAGAAAAAAGGGCTCACCCCAAACCATGACTTTTGGCCTTCCCCCCACCAGTTAGGTTTGTCGGTTTGGGCCCGGCGGGGGGGTCTGGAGTGAGGTGGTGGTGGGGGGCTCAATCCCAAGTGATGGGAGTGTATGGGTTTAGCTCACTAGCCCAACTGTTAGTTTTTTTTTTTTCTTTTTTTTTTTTTACTCTAGTTTTTTTTTTTGAATTTCTAGTTCTCTATTTTTCTCTGTTTGTAACTGTCTAAAGGAGCTCGAAAATATTTTTCCTATTTATAGAGCTTTGTGGGAATTAATGTGTATTAAATTAGACAAGACATTGGAATCCCTTTGTTTTTAGCTTTTGTATTGCTTGATTTTTATTGGGCTATTTTTTTCTTCACTTTTTGACTTGCCACGACCACATCCACCTCATTCCTTAATAGTTTTCCTTAATTAATTAATAATTTTCTTTAATTATTTAATAAGTTTTTAGCCACTTTAAGAAATTTCGCGTATTTTTATCTACACTAAATATTGTGGGGTACATGTGAATTTTTCCTAATTATTATTTGGGTCATTCTATGTTTTTTAGTATATTATAATCTTTTTTTTAGTATATATATAATCTATTTTTAGTAATTATTAGTTATTAGATTACACTTTTAGCCTTTCGATAATTAACAATTATTATATTTAAAATTTGAAAATTTTATAGCCTCCTATTTTATTACTTATTTTCTTAAATTTAAGTTTACGGGATCATTTTTACTAATATTTCTAAACCATAGTTTATAAATTGGGTTTGATCAGATCCTTTAAAACCCATCGCCCTAAACTTTTTATTTTAAGTTTAATTCTAAGGTCACTTGGCTTAACTTTAGGGTTATAGTGGTTATACGACTGGCATTAAAAGATGGCTCGACAAGTAAATACTCGGCCTCGGTAAGGGTTAGTTTTGGGAAAATGAGCATTTGTCATACCAGCCCTTTTAGTCCTTAGGCTGACTGCGAGTTAAGGGTCCTATAGCTTGATTCTCATCATACTTAGCCCCTTTTCCCATTACCAAATTTTCCTTCGCCCGTGTATTCGTTCAAAAAGCTTTGCCTTAGTGAGGTGGGATTCCCTGTATTCAAAGGGCTCCTTGCAGCAAAAATAAATATATCTTTCCCCTTCAAATTTCCTTTGATGCATTAACGCAATGTCAAAGGAACAAGGTTATCATGAGCCATCTCTTTCCTATTAATAAATGATAGGAAACAGGTGTTGAGGAAAGGAATTTAAAGTGCTCCTTGGGAATAGGCCCCACCTTGAAATCTACTTTAAAATAATCCCTAGTGTCTTAATAGGGACACATTAAAGCTAATGATATCAATTGGTTGTTTCACCATTCACTTGATAAGGTAAATTACTTTACACTTTGAAGACATGTTTAGGCATAGAATTGATCAAAATTTAAAGGGTTTTAATTCTTAAGTTTTGGTGATTAATTTTATAATATATTGATTTCGGGTAAATCACGAGCAAGGGGAGAAATTTAACACAAGAACAACTTTTAAGTCAATCACTGCCGTAAGGAGAAGAAAACTTTAAAGTAGAAAAAAAAATTTAAATTTAATCACGGGCATGATTGAGGAAGCACTAATGACCCCCCTATCAATTATGGCTGATTGCAGAGCAGGAGGTGATCACGCCCTCAATCACGGGCTTGGTGAGTTGTAATGAAGTGATGAGATATTCACGTCCACTATCACGGCCGTGATTTGTGAAGAATCTTGTTTTCTAAGACGTTTTACACCTTGAGTCACAAGCGTAATGGAAGAGACACAACTACTCTTTTTTCCTTTTACACGAACCAATACGTAGAAAACATCAGGCGGTGCCTTGAAGAGGTAAATTCAAATTTCCCTTTGATTGGAAGGAGTATAAATATACGTGACTTTTGAAAAAAAAAAAAGAAGAAATCAAGAAAGAAAAAATTAGAACGAATACCATCAAGAAACATAGGGGATCATAGAATCAAGACCATTAAGTTTTTCTTATTTGTGTTCATAGATAGTGATATTGTGATGCGAGATTTTGTAACATTCTTCATTTGATTTTAGAGAATTGTGAAGAATCGAGGTCTGTATACCATTATACTAGAATACTTCAAGTGAATTTAAAAAAGGGTCGTGTTCTTTTCTCTTCTTTTATGTTGTGTTTTAATTCCTTTTCTTACTTCTCTGTATTTGTCTTTTTTCGATCTTGTGTGAGGATAAAAATATGGTTTATGAAGTCATTTAACATGAACGCATTGTGAATTGTTTACTATCGCTAATAATTACAAATTTTTTTAGTGATTAGAACTTTATAAAAGTTGGGATAGTGTAGTATATGACACAATCTTACAGTAGATCTCAATGGAATACATTGAAGACAATTTCGTTAAGTAGATCTTAATCACTAGATCAAATCTACTTTTGTTAATAGAGATATTATTAGGAAGTTCACTGCATGTTTAGGGAAATCAAGGATTAGTGGGCTTTTAATGTAATCTTGACTTACCATTCTTTGAGAAGAGATTCTAAGGAATGCAATCAGGATTAGAATTAAGAAATTTCCCTAAGAAGAATACTCATGAATAGAAAATTCTTACAGATGAGTAATTATTAGAATGGATATTCATAAAAAGCTATGTTAATAGATGAAGTAAACCCACTTTTTAAATTGTTGCTTTGTGTCATATTTATCTGTTTGTGTTTTCTCGTGTTATCTAAAATTAGTACAATTTAGTTGTAAAGATTAGTTAAATTTGCTTCATTAAATCATTTGGTAGCTAATTAATAGGAAAAAATATCTAATACTAGTGTTTAATCCTTTTCCTAGTGGAGACGACCCTATACTTATCCATACTAACAAACGATAAGTACACTTGCCCATTTATCGAGTAAAGGATAGAGTATAAGAATCCAATTTGTAAAACTTGAAAGCTTTATTTAGAGGCGATCACTACTCATGTCAAGTTTTGTGGCTTTAAAAGTCACCAACGATAGTTGTTTACAAAAGGACCCATTCTTAATGAAAGTTTGCCCAATGGAGGGCCGTTGAGCTTACTTTCACATATAATGAGCAATTATAATTTGGAATACGTACGTACATGTCGTCATCGATGAAAATAACGCATTTTCACCTGCTCTTGCCATTTTAAACAAATCAGCTACACCCATTACATTGCTTATATCATTGTTCTAAAATCTCTACTAAAGTTTTTTGTTGCTGTGACCTTAGATTTTTCTTTTAAATCCGAAGAGATTGAAGAAGCTCCGAAAATTTTTTCTGTTTGAGAGGTCTATTGCAGCAGGATTACTTAGGCTCATTTCATGATCCTCTCTTGATTATCAAGAGAAATTTATTATAACACTCTCCTGTGTACCTTTTCTTGGAGTTAATCATCTTCTTGGGAGACTGCCGAATCATGGGATATCGCATTAGTAGTCCCTTTTAATCGTTGTGAACCGGAAGTGGGTCCCTTTGGACATCGTTGTTGTTATCCAATTCAAGCTTACCATTTTAGACCTCTCATTAAAGATCCTTCTCAAAGTCTAACATATCCTTCGTTAGGTAGCCAATAGATCTGTAAAAGAGACAAAATTTTGCATCATTCTTTTTTTACCACTTTTGGGTTCCCTTTCACCCCTTTTAATAACCTAATCACTCCTCCCAAGCCATTGGTCAAGGATGGCATGCATTTTGTTCATTGAACATGGAAAAGGTAGGGCTTTTGCAGCATCGTCCCTCCTCTTTTTTTGTTTCCTTTATAATTCCTTCTTTTGGAACACTCAGGATGGCTACCGCTTCTTGCCAAGGCCACTACTTTGCCTGGTGACAGAGTTATTGGTTCTCCCTACATTTCTATCAGTGTGGAGAAGGACTTAAGGATAAATTTTTTAGATGTACGGCATATTCCCTAAACGTCCTTTGAATACAGATCTTAACCAGCTCTTTCTCATTGCATATATCTTTGGGTGTCTAAGGAGCGTTCCTTGAAATGCTCAATGAAACCATAAGATCTTCTTTTAGACACTGCCTAATGATCCCATATCCGTAATTGTAACTCATTCTTGAGTTTTAAAGAATTTTTCAAGGAACATTCTACACATTATTCCCACAAATATATAGAACATAAGGTAGGTTTTAACGTACCATGTATATGCCTTTTCAGTGAGTGACTTAGAAAACTCTTTCAACTTCAGATTGTCGTTGAGATTATAAACATTGAGCATCTTAACAAATTTAAAGGGAGATGCTCTTTCACACTTCCTTGTTCTCGTTAAATTTGATGAACTTAGGACCAATATAGTCGTTAGGAAAGACTTATCCACAATCCACAAAAGTATGAATATTTCAAGTTAAGTACTTTGGGTTTGAAGGTACTGCTTGCATCTACCTCATAAACGCTCAAATCTTTCTTTGTCACATAGGACAAAGCAACATGTATGGGATTGGCTACCACTTAGATGTTGGCACCAGGTTACAAGGTAAAACCCAAATTTAATTGTTAGTAGCTGTAGGTTGCACTCAAAGGGGAAGACCTTTATTTCCTTAATCGTAGGTGGTTGATGTGTTAGGGTTAGGTGTTACAAGTAGTTCAAAAGGGCCCCTCTTGTTTCCCTTTTTTCACCTTTTTGTTAGGGCTAAGTAACTTGTTCATGTTGTTGTTCATTTCTTTCTTTGTCACATAGGCTCACTCTAAGTAATGCAACAACGTTTGCCAATGAGGTAGTTGCCATAGTTAGTGTTATTAAAGCCATACCAGGGATGTACTGGTATTCACAATAATTTTAGCTACCATGCTTAGCAAGAATTGCATGAAAAACGATAAAAAGCCGTTCATCACAGGGGTATTTTCCTAATTGCATGTAATATAAGCTAATCATCATAACGGGCGATTACATAGTCCGACTGCTTATAAGCCCTAGTACAGGGGCAACACCAGTTCTTTGCATAGTTCCAAGTGGGTTGCACAATTCTAGGGACTTACACGGTTCCAAGCGTTGCAAGGTTCCGGGTGTAAGCCCCACGACTAAGCAATCCCAAAGGGTTTTGATCGGGTTTAATGATCCATCGGCCTAAATTATAAAGTAAAGCAAAATATTAGTAAACCGATCTCGTAAGTTTGAATTTTTAAAAAAATAAGTAATAAAATAGGGGACTACAAAATTTTCAAATTTTAAGTATATAACTCGTTTTTATCGAAAATGCATAAAAGGCATTCCAGTACTTAACGAATCGCTAGAGATAAATTATATATATACTAAAAAATTTTAAAAAAAACCTAAATAATATTTACAAATATTTATTTGTACTATATAAAGAATTTACATATAAGTATAAAAAACCATAATTTTTTAAAATACGCGAAATGTGCTAAAATAATACAAAATACTTAAAGAAAATTCATAATTAAATAAGGAAAAATCATGAATGATCCAGAATTGAGTCGTGGCAGCTGGAAAAAATAAGAAAAAATTCGGCCAATTGAATAAGCCAACATAAAAGCCAAAAATCAAGGGATAAGGCAATTGTTTTTCTCATTTATGCACAATAAATCCTGTAAAGCCTATAATAGCAGGAAAAATTCAGGAATCTTTGGAAGTTAAAAAACAGAAAAAAATTTGGGAAAAACAAAAATTGAGAGAAAAACGTTTAAAAAAAAAATTATAAAAAAATGGCATTAGGGTTTTTAAAGGAAAACCCCCAACAGGGTCTGGGAGTGGACCCACCACCACCAACGGTGGTGGCACACCCAGGGGACACAAGGCCACAGCGGCCGCGGGAGCTGAGCCACCCAAATCGGGGAGTCCGATTTCCGCCGTTTTGTGTAAATTTTTTTTAAAAAAAGTAAATATTATTTTAAAAATTTTGAATTTTTTTATCTAGGAAATTTTTGTATTTTGTTTGTAGGAAAAAAATTTTTTGAAAAACATTCCCCGTAATATAGGGCTTAAAAATTTTCAAAACCCAGCACTTTCGGTTTAAAAAATAAAAAACCTTTGGACATAGTTTGGAGATCAATTTTTTTTCTGTAGGGGAAACATATAATAGAAAGCATAACCATTTTTTTAAATTTAATTTTTGAAAAATTTTTAAATTAATTTTTAACCCCTAAAAGAGGGGAAAAAATTGGTAATTGGAGTTAAATAAGTAATTAAATTATTTAATTACTGACTTAGTGATTTAAAAGATTTTAGGAGTTGAAATTTGATGGAAATGATACTTTACATTTAGGGTGTTAGATGTAATTATTTGGTTAAATTTTGTAGTAAATAATAATATGGGGAAAAAAAGTACATTTTAATTAATTTTGTAAATTTGGTAATTAGGGTAAAACTGATTTTAGGGTGAATTTAGACATTTTGAAATGAAAATTTATGTTTGATATGATAATTAAAAGTGATAAAATATTTGAAGGTAAAAATACATAAAAGGTAATAAACAAATAGGTAATTTTGGAAAAAAAAATAGGAAATATTAAATAAAAATTGATTTTGATAAAATAAAAAGTACAAAAAATTTGATAGGAAATTAATTTAAAGTAATTAATGAAAAATAAAAAAAAATTTTCACATTAGGATGAATTCGTACACAAAAGGTTTAAAAATTACCGAGTGAAATAAAAACTGACTAGGGGGAAGAGGAAATTTTGGGGATTGGAAAAAATGTGATTAATTTTACATTTGGGTTGAAAAAATTCAGGTTGGGGTATAAAACACACTTTGAATCGAACTAACAGAACCAATTTAAAATCGTGCGAAAACCCCAACCCGAACCTAACCCCAAACCTAAATAATTTAAAAACGCAAGACCCAAAAATTAGGGATATTAAACCCAAAAAAAAAAAGTAACAAAAATGTTTTAAAGGGAAAAAATGAATCTATAAATATTATAGAAAAGTTTTAAACCACGTTTTTTGTTTTAAAGGAGACGGGGGATGGCCTATCAAACGGGCCTTGAGTGAAAGAGCGAGGGGCGGGTAAGTTGGGGTTAATACGATGTTGTTTTGGAGCTTTAAATTATGCTTGGTTGTGCTTTAAATAGTTTGAATGTGTGCAGTGCTTGATTATGGGGGATGTTTTAAATTTTGTTTGTTTTTTTGGCTATATTGTATGAATTGTATGAAAAGGGTTGATCACCCTAAACTGGAACTTAATCAAAAACCGACCATAATCAAATCGGACATGCATTGCAACCCGTTAGGGAACTTAAACCCCCACCAAAACTGCCCCTTTGGAAGGGAATGCAGGGTTCAAAATGGCACTCTTTATCCTCACGAACTAAGTGACAGGGGAAAGGGGGTTGCAGCGAGAGTGAAGACAGTGTTCAAGGTAGTCGCGGAGGAGCAAGGTCTCCATTACACAAAACCTGGGTTGGGCGTGAGCTGTTTCATAAGGGAACTCCCCAACCCGGATTAGATGGGGGCAAATTTCTCAATCCACAAAGGGCCGACAACGTTGTGCGATGGGATTTTCTTGGGACTCATTTCATCTAAAAGTGTTGAAAACCTTGT
>JAMXBC010000022.1:0-81402 GCA_024138005.1 Lumnitzera racemosa
ACCAAAAAAATTCAACAAAAAAAAAATGGAAAAAGGGAAAGTAAGGCTAATGTTACTTAAAATTAATGAGAAAAATATCTATGCAACATTAAATACCCAAAAAAATTTAAAGCTCTTTTTGCCTTTTTGGAGAGCAAAAAATTAGAGGAACCAAAAATTTAAAGTTGGGGTTAAAAACAAAAAAAAAAAAAAAAATTTTGTGTAATTAAGACAAAAGGGGGTTCCCAACTCGACGACCACCCCACGGGGGGAACAGTTTTGGGGCCGGCAAAAAAGGCCACCGTACGGGCGGGGTTGAAGCTGCCAAATTCTAGTAATTTCGATTTTTTCCTTCAATTTTACATTTTTTGTTAAAATACTAAATATATTTTGAAATTTGAAATTTTTGGGTTTTATGATTTTTTTAAAGATGTAGTTTTAGGAAAATTTTTATTTTGATTTTTTTGTGTTTAAAAATATTATGTCCTTAAGAAACGTACAAACTGAATTTTGTGTTTAAAAAATATATAGATTTGGGAGTGTTTTTGGGGATTAAAAATTTTTGTGAAAACTAATTGGGGGTTATAAAATAGTGCTATGAAGCTTTTTTTCAAAAATTATTTTTAAAAATTTTAAAAAATTTTTTAAACCCTTTAAAAATGTGCATAAAATTGTAGTTTAAGATAATTGGTAATTAAATGGATAATTTTTGATTTAGGATAATTTATATTTTTTAGTTTGAAATGATGAAGTATGAATTTGTGGGATTTAGAGGTTAGATTTTAATTTATTGGGGATTATGTAGTATATATGTTTAAGTAAAATAAAAATTTTAATTTTAATTTTGTAAATTAGAAATAAGGTGAAAAAACTGATTTGAAGAATTTTATGATTTTAAGATGTTATTGAAGTTAAGAGATGATATTTGAAAAATGGGTATTTGATGTATTATTATGTACTAATGTAAGTTAAATTTAAGCAAATTGAATAGGATTGAACTTAGAAAAAAGGGTTTTGGAGATCGTTAGGAATCCCATCAAACCCCAAATTTATAAACAACGGGAAAAATTTTAGTAAAACCCGTCCCGTAACTTAAATTTAAGAAAATAAATAAAATGGGGGGATTTAAAAAATTTTTCAAATTTTAAGCATAAAAAGTACAATTCTAAAAATGCGAAAAGTGTAATTAAAAAACTAAAAAATTAGTAGAGATAGATTTTGTATACTAAAAAAAATAGAATGATTTAAATAATATTTAAGAAATTTATTTTTACTTTTAAAGAATTTCATGAAAAATTTAAATACACAAAATTTCTTAAAATACCCAAAGTGCTAAAATAATAAAATCTTAAAAAAATTCTAATAAAAAAGGAAAAATCAGGAAAAAACAGAATATCCAAAATTGGGTCGTGGCAGCTGGGAAAAATAAGAAAAAAATTCGCCCCAATTTGAATAAGCCCAAATAAAACCAAAAAAAAGGTAAGGGAATTTTCTTGCTATTTAATGCATAATAAATCCCCTAAAGCCCCCATAAATGCAGGAAAAATTCAGAAATCATTTGGACAGTTAGAAACAGAAAAAATTAGGGAGGACGAAAATTGAAGAAAAAATTGGTTTTTGAAAAAAAAAATTTAAAAAAATTTTGCAATTGGGCTTTCAAAGGAAACCCCACCAATGAGGAGCTGGGAGGGACGGCCCTCACCCCCACCGTGGTGGCAGCGTTAGGCCGGACACAAGGTACGGAGGCCGGCGGTGGGGGCCCCCAAAACTGTGGTTCGTTTCTGCCCATTTTTTGTATTTTGTAAAAATAGTAAATATTTTTTTTAAAATTTGAAATTTTGTTATTCTAAGATATTTTTATATGTGTTTTGGGAAAAAATATTTTTTGATAAAAACTTGCCCCGAAATATATGGCCCCCTAAAAATTAAAAAAAACCGAGCTGTTTCGGTTTAGAAATAAATGACCTTAAGAGGTATTTTAACCCCCAAATTTTTGTTGATTCTTGATAATAAATGCAAAAATCCCATTTTCAAAATTTTTTTTTAAAAATTTTAAAAATTTTTGGCAAAAATGAGGCATAAATTGGGAAATTTTAAAGGGTTAATTAAGTAATTAAATTATTAATTACTGACTTAGTGAAAAAGTAGATATTTGGATGTTAACTCTGATGTGGAAACCAACCCTAGTTATGAGTGTTAAAGTTAAGTAATGGGGGTTTTAGTGGTAAATGTAAAAAAATAGGAATAGTAGAATAAAAATTTAAAAAAATATGGAAATTGGGTTTTAATTAGAAAAAAAATAATAAATCCAAACATAACCTGAAAAAAATTCAATTTTAGGAATTTAATGAAAAATGTAAAACAATTCTCACAATAGAGTAAATTCGGTTTTAAACTAAAGGTTTTAATGTCCCGGATGGAAAAAAAATGAAACTAGGGGTGTGATCGTATTTAGGAGTGGGGAAGTAATGTTTTAATTTCACATTATGGGTTAAAGGTTTCAGGTTGGGAAAATTTAAAAACTTACTTAGAAAATCGAACTAAAAAACCTAATTTGGGAATCGATGGAAAACCGAACCTGAACTTAACTCCAAACCCTAAAATTTAATTTAAAAGACTTAATCCCTAGAAAATTTTGGCTTTTAAAACCTTAAACAAAACCTAACAATAAGGTTTTAGGATAAAATGAACTTATAAAATTATATGAAATACTGAAACCACGTTCTGTTATAGGGATAATCGGCGATGGCCTGAGCAAATCGAACCTCAATGAAATTTGGGAAGGGTCAGGAAATTGGGATTAAAATTATACTTATTTTGGGAGGTTTGAGATTATGCTGGTTGTGTTATTGTAGTTTTGGGTGTGTGCATGTGCTTATTTGGGGGATGTATGATTCTGTTTGTTACTTCATGTTTGTAGATTTGTAAATGATTTATAACCCCAAACTGGACTTAATCAAATATATGACCAGTAATCATAATCGGACATGCATGGCAACTCGTTAGGGTAACTTAGGACTCTCCAGCTAAATACTGACCCCTTCGAAAGGGATAGCGCAAGATTGCAAATGGTCCCTTCTTCATTCTTAGTCGAATAAGTGACAGGAGAGGAGTTCGTGGAGAGGGTGAAGACAGTGGTTCGAAGGTAGTCATGGGAGGAGGCAAGGTCTCCATTACACAAGCCTGGGTTTGGTCATGAGCTGTTGCATTAACGACAACTCCTCAACCCGGATTAGAGTGAGAGCAATTTCTCTAATCTCACGACGGGTCCGGACAACGTCGTGCGATGGCATTTGCTTGCACATGCATTGCACATAATAAGTGATTGAAAACTTGTTGTGTGTATGGTATAGTTTTTAAGTCCTCCGTCCTAACTTACTGAGCTGTGGTTGCTCACATCCCTATAGACATCGTACAGGTGCTGGCTAAGAAGCGGCCACAACTACTCTGAAGCTAACAACTGCTGGATCCTGGGGAGTGAGGAAAAATATTGAAGAACGAAATATATTTTTAAGGTTTAAGCTTTTACTTTAGAACTTCTCGTTTTTTTTTTTAATAATGTAATAACTAGGAAATATATTTCGGAAAAACATTGCAAACGATATTGTAATCACTAAATTATAGTGAATATATATATATTTACTCACTTTCTTAGATGAATGATTTATTTAAATTACAAACTGTTTCTTCAAAGCGGGTTAGTCGTTGACGTCTTGTGTAGATCAGGTCTAAGATAGCGGTTTGTAAGGCCAACTTCTATCTTAGGGTGATTTACACGGCGGGACTGTTACGACTCTGCCGCTTCGGGGCGTGACACATAAAAGGTAATAATACATAATATGAAAAATTGAAAATATAATAAATAGAAAATATATAATAAAAATCGATATTATACTAATAATAGGAATATATACAAAATTTGATAGGAGACTTAAATTTAGGTGATTATATGAAAAATATAAAATTTTCTTATATCAAGAGTAAGTGTAGTAAACTAATAAGAATTTAAATGTACCGGCTGGAATAAATACTAATTTAAGACAAAACGATAATTAGGATACTCGAGCCTAATGTGATGAATTTCACATTTGTGTTCAGATCACGTTTTTAGAACTTATGTATAATACTTGTAGTTAGAACTGATTTAAAACTTGAACCAGAACCGGATTTCGGAGACTGAACCTTAAACTAACTTAAGAAAAATTAATAATGACTAATATGTATATAAGAAGAATTGAGTTAAATCATAACCTAGAGTATATATATATATATATATATATATAATCAAAATATAAATACTAAAGAGTGTATTGATATTATAGGATATACTGAGACGAGTAGACTTGTAATTGGTTGAGTTAGTGATCAAGGATACCAGGTAAGTTGGAATTAATACGTTACTGTATTTTAGAGTACTACTTTATAGTACTCGAAGTCTTAAAATTGTACTACATTATTCTTGTTAGATAGTTGGTTATATGCATGTGCTTATTTTGAGATGCTAATATAATTATTGATTTACTACTTTGGCTTATATTTATGTGATTTGTTTGAAATGATTGCACACCTTAAACCGGATTTAACTGAATATTTGACTCATAAATTTAAATTGGACCTACATAGCAACTTATTAAGGGAACATTAGGATTTTTCGGATAAATACTGACCCCTTTGAAAAGGATAGTATTGGATGGGATAATTGATCCCTTCTTCATCCTTAATCGAACTAAGTGATAAGTGAGGAGGTCGTGGTAAGGGTAAAATCAACGGGTCGAAGGTTGTCGTTGGAGGAGCGGTATCTCCATTACAAAATCCTACGTTTAGTCGTAAGCTGTTGCATTAATGGAAACTCCTTAACTTGGATTAGAGCGAGTGCAATTTCTCTAAGCTAACGATGGCCGAACAATGTCATATAATAGTATTTACTTGAACATGCATTGTACCTAATAATTTGGTTGATAACCCTCTTTGTGTTTGTTGTATAGTTTTAAGTTTCCGTCCTAACTTACTGAGCTATAGTTGCTCACATTCCGTAGACATTGTTGTAGGTGCTAACTAAGAAGCAGCTTATATTTACCTTGAAGCTAGCAACTGTTAGATTTTGGAGAGTGAGGAAATATATCTGAAGAACAGATAATCTTTAAGGTCTTAGCCTTTATTTAGAATCTCTTATTTTCAAATAATGTATTATTTAGGAAGTACAGGATAATGAAACCCTGCAAACATTATTGTAATACTTTAATCTTATTGTATATACATGATTTCATATTTCTTAAGTAAATAATTTATTTAACTTATTAACTGTTTACTTTAAAGCAGGTTTAATCATAGACGCTTTGTGTGAATCGGGTCTAAGATAACGGCTGTATGGTTAGCTTTTATCTTAGAATGGTTTGCATGACATGACTGTTACAATTTTGCCATTTTGGAGTGTGATAAATTCTATTTCAAAAGAAATCTTAGAAGGATTTATATATACTAGCTCAGTGAGAGAATTATGGTAAGATGTTGTGTAAGCAATTTGGTTTGCTAAATGGACTAATGTTATTTCAGCTGCAATCGAAATCCTTAATCTCAAGTAGGGAAATAATTCTGTTACTATGCACTTAGCAACTTAAGAATGAATTAAATGACTTAGTTGCAATTCCTCATTGTAGTTGAAAATGTGGGATAGGTGATTACGAATTGGAGAATTTGAGAGATTGAAAAATAGGAAAAAGTTGATTAAATTCTTTATGGGACAAAATGAAATGTATGAAAAACAAAGAAATCATATTTTAACAAGGGCCCTTTCCCAATTGTAAAAAGTTTATTATTTTTGGTAAAAGGGAAAAGTAGAAAAAGTTATTTGGGCAGTTTAAATGAGATAGTATGGTTTGAAAAAAAAAAGAAAGGTAAATATGAGGAAAAAAAAGATAGGAGGGGAAAAATGTTGTAGATATTTTTTTTCCCCTGCAAAAAGCAGGACGGGAATAGAAAATTGTTTCGAGTTGAATGGATTTTGATTGGTATGAACTTCGAAGGATGAGAGCGAGTTATTCTTTAGAACAAAGTTTTATTTGTTGTAATAATAGTAGACTAATTCATAAGTGTTAGTGATTCTTACCATGCCAGCTCAAAAGTTAAATATGTAATTAAAGGTTTTTTTTTTTAAAGCCTGAGAATTTAAATACTCGTTGCTAAGTTTTCCCAAAGAAATTTGTAAAAATTTGAAAGGAAAGAAGATGACAATGTGACCATATTTTCTTAGTGTTTTGGTATGAAGGGTATGCCTTTATTTCTTTTGTTTTCAAATAAAAATTCGTTTTCTTAGGTTACGATACGGTGTTGCGGCCCAAATTATCCCATATTAAGTTGTTAAAAAAATTCCTCGCTTTTACCCCCAAACATAAAACCCCTAGATGGTTTTTTCCAAACAATACTGTTGCTAGTTTTTATATATAAATGATACATTTCATTGAAAATATTCTTTTAACCCTAAAATTTTTCCATTAAAATTTTTGTTCGTTAGAATGCAAAGTAGTTACAAAAAACCAATTTGTTTGTTTTTGTTATATAGGTTTTTTAAAGACTCAAAAGCTAAAATAGATGGGGCATACCCTGGTTTGCATGGATGTAAGATCTGCAAAAATCCTTTAGTTGTTGTAAGCCTAAAGCCAAAAACCAAGTAACCCGAGGTTGAAAGAAAAACCAGGTTAGGACAATCGGTTAAAGGATCGTAAACCCAAATTTAAAAAACTATTGAGAGGAATATTAGAAAAAACTGACCCACCCCGAAAACTTGAATTTAAGAAAAAAGAAAAAAATGGAGATAAAAATTTTTTCAAATTTTAAGCATAATGATTAATTCCCAAAAATGCGAAAAGTGTAAGAAATAACTAGAAAATTATAGAGATAGTTTTGTATATAAAAAATTTAGTGACCAAAAAAAATAATTGGAATGTTCAGTGTACACCACTTTTTTTCGTGTAGAAAAAAATAGCGAAATTTACCTAAATTGGAAAAAAAATAAGCAAAAAATAAGGAAAAATTATAAAATAATTATAAAAAAAATCAAAAAAAAATCAGGGAGATAAGTAAACCCAGATCAGGGTGGCAGCTTCAAATCAGAAAAAAAAAATTAACCAATAAAATTTTGGAAACCTAAAACCCCAAAAAATTAGAGAAATGGGCAAAAATTTGTCAAATTAATATACTTTAATTGCTCCCCTTTCTAAAAATAGGGAAAAAAATTCTAGAAGTCATTTGGTAGTTTAGGATTTGAAAAAAATGAAACCCTGAAAAAAATCGAGGAGAAAACCCGAAAAAAAAAAAATGTGCGGTTTGGCAAGTAAAAAAGAATCATCCCCAACTGGGCCCGAACCCCCCACCCCGGGGGCCCGCCCCACCACCACCACCCTACATAGAACCCCGCCTGGACGGCCCGAAAACCCTTGGGGCCGGCTTGACGGCCGAAAGCTTTGGAGGGGGTTAGTCTCTTAATGCCCCGATTTGAATAATTTTTGAAAAATTTGTTATTTTCCCTAGAAATTATAAAACTTGTTATTATGGGTTTTTTTGTATGTAGTTTAAAGGAAAAAAATAGTGTTTTTGTTTAATTAAATCTGTAATTATAGGGCCCCAACCAAAATGTCAAAACGAGCTAACAAACCGGAAAAATAAATTGCTTGAGGTGTAGTTTGGAGTTAAAAAAAAATTTTTTTGTGGATGCTCTATGATGTAAAAACAGTGTTTATGAAGCCTTTTTTTAAAAAATTAAATTTTAAAAATTTTTTAATTTAAATTTTTTACCCTTATAATGACAAAAAAATGGGGTTTTTGGTTTAAATTTTAGGTTATTGGAGTTAATTATGTTTGGATATTAATTATATTTTAAGGTATTAATACTGAAGGGAAATCCAAATCTAGCTTTAGGTATTAATATCGTTAATTGGGAAATTAGGTAAGAATAAAAGAAATTGTAAATGTGATATTAAAAATTTAAAAAATCTAAAAAAAAAAGGTTATTTAGATAATATATAATAGAACCCCCCCCCAAAAAAAATTAAATTTGAAATAAAAATTAATTTAAAAAAAAAGTCTAAAAAATGTAAAATTTTTAAATGGGGGAAAAAAATCGATACCCGATTGGGGTTTGGGTTTGTACAAATAGTTTAGAATACCAAATTTACAAACCAAATAGGATTTTGGAATCGAGCTTAATGGATTAATTTAAATTTTGGATTCAGAATTTAGGTTGAAATCAAAAAAAAAACCCTCATTTAGGTTTTAAACCCAAAAGAATGGTCCAAAATTTTAGGATGAAGGGCATACGGCAAAATAATTAAAAATAAACTTGAAATGAAACCGTAAATTTTAAGTTTACTTAAAAAAAACCTTTTGTTTATAGGACATCAGAGAAAAAATGGTTGCGTTTTAAAGGGATAAAGGATCTAGAAAATCCAAGAAAGTTGGGTTATTGTTTATTGTAATGGTATAGTTTTGTAGTTCGGGGATTAGGTTGTATTGATTGTGTTGTAAGTAGTTTAGCATGTGTTTGTGTTTTCGATTCGTACGGAATTTGTTTTGTGAGTGATTTTGTGATGATTAAAATTGGTATGAAATTGTTTGAACCCTAAGGAATTTTATCAGTCGCCCCAAAAATAAATAATGTCTGCATTGAACCCCGTTAGGGGATTATAGGATTCTCAACCAAAAAAGCCCCTTCAAAAAGGGATGGCAAGATTGAAAATTGGCCCCTTTTTATCTTTGTCAAAAATAAGTGAAAAGAAGGAGGTAGGGCGAGGGTGAAGTAAATGGTTCGGGTAGTCAGGGAGGACGAGGTCTCCATTGCATAAGCCGGGGTTTGGGTTTGTGGTGCTGAAAACAGGAACTCCTCAACTTAAATTGGGGGGTGGAAATTTTTTTGATTTCAAACGGATGGTTTATGTTGTGCGGGGACACTTATTTTTGGCATTACATGAAAATAATTGTTGAAACCCGTTTGTGCTTTTTTGATTCATGAGTCTCCAATTAATTTACTGGTGTAGTTGTTTAAAAACCCTATAGATCCTTTTGCAAGTTTTATTTCTGAAACAAAAAGCCTATGCCCCCCCTCAATTACCGGGTTTTGTCTGTTGGAAGCCAGGGGTGTGGAATCAAGTTGCTTAGTATAGTGTTTAACGAGTGACCATGTAATTAAGATAAAAGATGGTAGTTTTTTTGAATTAGTAAAATGTTTGTTTGTAAATTTTCCGGGAAAGCTTTGGGGACTTATATATAATATAATTTTGTACATTTTATTGAAATTTGAACTATTTATCCATTTTTGTTTAATTGTTCATCGGATGTTTACTTAAAAGCGAGGAGTGTGGGCCCCTTGTGTAGGTCTGTCTATGGTAGGCATGTGAGGCAATTACATCATGAAGGTTTATACGGCGGGATGTTGGGACTTGCGACTTCGGGGCATACAGTTTTCGGTTGGTATCGGCGTAGTTTTAGAAAACCCGCTTTGAAGGTATCCTTAAAAAGAAATACTTATGGGAATTTTGAGGTGGGGAAAATACAAAGTGGGCGATAAAAGATTGATAACATAAGAAACTTAATCTTTAACTAGTTAATTTAATTTGGTTTAAAATACTTACAGGGTCGAAAGGGGGAGAATTTTACATGTTTGGATAAGTTTGGATGGATGGAGATATCCCCTAGATTTAGGGTTAGTTCAGCGATTATTGATGGAATTAGTGTTTGGGAATTTTTAGGACGTTGATGAGATTATCAATAAGTTTCATGATGAATGTGCTATAGGGGAAAGGAAGAGGGGGCAGGGTAGGGGGACATGGTGGAGATGAGTTTAGGCCCTCGTTAATATATTGCTATACTAGCTTTGAGGGAGGTGGTTTGGAGACAGAAGGAATTTAAACTTTGATGATGCCCTTACGATTTTTTCCCCGCTAGGTTAGGGATGGAGACATACCAGTGATTTTGATACATCCTGCTGACACCCCATTTAGCGTACCCCCAGGGATTATTGATTGGTTTATAATTTCTAGGGCCGTGGGGGGGTTTTAGGCCCCCATTAAACCCTAGTTTAAATAAAGGGGGGGGGGACCACTCCAAAAAAACCCGCCTCAGGTAAACCCCCAAAGAGGATGGAGTTCTATAGAGGAGAGTGGGGAGGACCCCAAAGAAAAAGATTCAAAAAAGACCCTGAAGAGGGAAGGAAAACGAGGATAAAAACCTGGTGTGATTTACAGGGCCTTTACTCATGGGTGATTGCAAAACTGGAAAATGGGGTGGAGTGGAAATCGTTGAGTGGTTGATGATAAAGTACAGGAGGTTTGTGACCCCTGGACCCCCAGGTAGTATTATAGACTTGCATCAGAGAGGAGCTGAGGATCATTCGGTTGGGGCCCATTGGATTTGATCCTTTGATAAAGTAGTTTGGATTAGAGGAGGATGTTTTAGTTGGAGACTGCATGTTAGTTGGTGATTTTTGGATGACCCAGTGCGATTTTAGGAAACTAAAGTTTTTTAGGATTTTTAATGTTTTTTGATTTTGATGTATTTTTTTTTTTTTTTTTAAATGTATTTTGAGCTTTTTGGATAAAGTTAGTGTACGCTGTAAGTTTTTTGAGAACATTGATGTAACTTTTTGTTTTATACGTTGTAAAAAAAGTCTTACTAATTTTGAAGGAATGATAAAATCGAGTTGAAATTTGATGTTTTTTTAAAGTTACGGTTTTCCCTTTTTTTTGAAATTGTAATAGTAAGATGAAGGGTTGAATGAAAATAACAGTAAAAGTTAGTTTTTAAGACTTTGATTTAATCTTTTGCTTTATTTTGTTGAGTACATTTACAAGCATTTATTTATTTAAAAAACATTCTCTAAAAAAATAGTGAAAACTTATGTGAATGAATGCAGGATTTAATTTAAAATGTAAGTGATTATGGTGAAGCGGGAAATGGGGGTGTAAGGAGGAATGAAAGGGAATCAAAACCCCCACCATGGCCCATCCAAAAAGAGAACAAAATAGATGATTTCCCTCCGGCCCCCCCATAAAAAAATATCCCTTTTGGGGCAAATATTGCCGATGTCGAGATGAGAAAAAGGGAAAAGTTGTTAAAAATTTTGAGGTGGAATGTGGGAAAAAAAAGCCCCGAAGTTAAAAACGAAAAAAAAAGCCCCCAAGAGATAAAAAAATTCCTGATTTTAAAAAGAAAACTATTTTTTTGAGGGGGAGGGGGTAGGCCAGTGTAGCTAAATGAGGGTTTAGCCAATTTGGACGGAGTTTTTTGAGGTTTTTTGAGTCCGAATCCCAAAAGTTATTTTGGTAATTTATTTTAAAAGTTAGTGCGGATTTGGGTGGATGGGGGCCAAGGCAATTAAAAAAAATAACATTTTTTGGCAACAATTAAAGGGGATTTGGGAAAGGGTTTTTTCCCCATGTGTTTAAAACAGAATAGGCGAGTTTTGTTTGAATGAAAAAGGGAGGATGAGGTAATCAGTTTGAGACTGAATTAAATAGATTATTAAATATGTATGGCTATATGGGATAATGTTGAGTTAAAGAAAGATTTGTTCCTTACTGGATTTCCCCCAAATTGTTGAAAAGTGTTGGATTAGGGTTTTTTCCACTTACATGGTGGTAGATAAGGAGACATTAGAAGATAAGTGAAAGGATGAAGCAATGTGGAGTCAAAAGACAAAGAGGATATTAAAGGGTTCCATCATTTAAGAGAATATTGGGCTCAGTGCAATTTGGGGCAGAAGAAAAGGGAAAACCCGGGTAACTCGGCTGTCCATCAATAGCATCTAATTTGAGCTTTTAGATAAGAGGGAAAAGCAATGGGGAAATTGGGCAAATCATTTTCCAAGAAATTTATGTTGGGTTTGGGGAAAATGTTAATGTGGGATTCGAAACCATGTGGAACATCCCCTAAGATGAAATTAGTAAAATGTAATAGGTGGTAGAAAGGGCCTTTCTCAGGTATTGTCCCAGTTTGTATAAGGATGGAAAAGAAGGTTTGAAACTATGACCTGTCGTTCTTTGCTCTGGAGGAAGGGAAAATTTGGGAAAATGAGGATTTTAATTTTTGGAAGATTACCATGTGATTTGAGGAGCTTAGGGGAGGGAAGGGAAAATGATGAAGGTTGTAAAAGTAATACTCAGACTTTTTTTTGTATATAATTTAAGTGTGAATTAAATTGAAATTTTGCTTTTTAAGTTTTATGAATGTTATTGTAGTTGGAAACCCATAGTAATAGTACTTTCGGTATTGTGAAAAATGGAAAACCTGCTTTTGGTGTTTGAACTGGTACTTTAAACCTTTGCAAGTCCGAAATTTGTAAATGAACAAGAGATTAGGTGGTTATGTTAATGTAACTTTTTTAAAGTTAGAACTGTGGGGAAAAAGAAAAACCGAGAAGAGTAGTGATGGTAGGAAAAATTTAAAGGAAAAGGAGTATTTAAAGTTTGTGTTTCCCTCTAAGGTTATGATTTTCTGGGGGAAATAGTTTGGTTACAAAAGAAAAACCCTTGTGGAGATAGAAAAAAAATTTTCTCTTAATGAGGAGAAACTATTTCAAGGAAAAGGTGGTGGAAGTAGGTTAAAATTTTCGTGATGGAAATATGTGAGAATAAAGGGAGCCATTTAAAAGGGGATGTTGGGAAAAATTTTTTGGGGTTTTTGTGTGAGCAAAAAAGGGAAAATCCCAAGGTAAAAGACTCGGGTTTGTAAAAAGGTTTTCCCAGATGTTTTTCCCAGGGGGATCTACGGGTTTAGCCCATCCGAAAGTTAGACTTTCTGTAGGTTAGTTCTGGGAATGAAACCATTTCTAAAGCCATATGGTGTATGTAACCCCTAAAGAAGTAAATAACGTAGGTTAAAATTAGCCCAAGGTTTGGGGAGGGTTTTAAAGGTCGATCACCCAAATTAGAAATATTGAAGGAATATTAGTAAAAAAATGCCCCTGTAAATTTAAAATTTTTAAAAAAGAAAGTAGTAAAATAGGAGCTTAAAATTTTCAAATTTTAAAGCTTTAAAAAAAAATGCTAATTATCAAAAAGGCGAAAAGTGTCATGAAAAACTAAGAAATTATAGGATAATTTTATGTTATAAAAATTTTGAATGCAAATTTATTTGGGAAATTTCACGTGTCCCCTAATGTATTTACGGTGGTTTAAAAAAGGAAATTTGTAAAAAGCCCCAAAAATTTTTAAAATAAAAAAAAATACAAAATTTATAAAAAAAAAAAAAAAAATTTCAAAAGGGAGGGTTGCACTGGATCAAGTCGTGCTGAAAAAAAAAAAATTTGGCCATAAAATGTCCAAAACTAAAAGTAAAATAAAGGAAATGGGCAAAATCACATAAAATTAAATGCACATTAATTACTATGTTTGTCTATAAATAAGGAAAAAAATTAAGAAGACATTTGGAAATTTGTAATTAAAGAAAAATAGAAAAAAAAAAAGAAAAATGGAAAAATTCCAAAAAAAAAAAAAAAAAAAAACTGTGCAGTTAGAAGGTAAAGGGAAACCCAAACCCCCACCCCCCTGGGCCCGAACCCCAACCCCCTACCCGGACCGCGTCGGACAGGGACACCTTGGGGTTTTGGAGGAAAAACCCTTGAACGGTTATTCATTTTCTACCCCATTTTTTTTAAAAATTTTGTAAAAATTTTAGTTATTTTGCCAGAAAATTATGAAATTTGTTTTCTGGGTTTTATTGTATTTAGATTTGGGGAAAAAAAATATTGATTTATTTTAAATTATGTCTGGAAAATTTGGTTTTTAGAAATTTTTTAAAACCGAGATGATTAACGGAAAATTAAATAGGTTAGGGATGTAGTTTGGGGTCAAAATTTTTCTGTAGAACTCTCAATGATTTAGAACGTGCTATGAGCCTTTTTTTTTTAAAATTTTTTAATTTTCAAAAATTTTAAGTTAAATTTTTGAAAAATGATGGTAAAATTGAGTGATTTGGTTTAATTGGTAATTAGAATGTTAATTTGTTTGGATCTTGATTGATGATTAAAGGGAAATTTAATCTGCAGGGGAAACCCAAAACCCTGCTTTTAGGATAATTAGGTTTTAATTTGGGAAATTAGGTAAAAAATATGAGAATTAGGAATATGTGAAAATATAAATTACTAAATTTAAAAAAATAAAGTTATTTAGTAATATTATATTGAAACAGAAAATTTTTAAAGGAATTAATATTTATTTTAAGAAAAATATCTTAAAATGTAAGATTTTTACCTCGGGAAAATCCGATATCCGTTAGGGTTGTGTGTCCCAAATAGTTAAAATCCCAAATTACGACCCAATAGGATTTTGAATCCCGAGATAAGGTGATTAATTCAATTGGGTTGAGCCAAATTTAGGGACCTGAAATTAAACTAGAATCTAGTTTAGGAACGAAACCCCCAAATAAAAAACAAGAAATTTTATAGTTTTCGGTATACATGAGGAAAAGAGTTCATTATAAATTAGAAAAGAACCTAAAAAAAAAGACTAAAAAGGCCTCTTTGAATTATAGGACACCAGAAACAAAACAGTCGCAAATTTTAGGATCGAGCGACGAGCAAAATTTTTGTAAGTTGGGGTTTTTGCTTTTTGTAATAGAGTATAGTTTTTTTGTGTCGGGGACTTAGGCTTGTATTGCTTGTGTTGAAATAGTTTGGCTGTGGTGTTCTGAATTCGTGTGAATTTTGCGTGGGTGATTTTGGACTGATTGAATTGTTTGGTTTGTTTGAAACCCTAACGGAATTTAATCTTAGTCGACTGTAATAACCGAAACGTATGATTCAACCGTTAGGGGTCTTGGACTCTCCAACCAATACCCCCCTTCGAAAGGGATAGCGCGGATTGCAAAAGGTCTTCTTATCCCGTCCCAAGTGAAGGAGGGGGAGGTTGCGGGGGGGGAAGTCTGGTTCGAAAAGGGAGCGGGGAGGGGAGGTCCATTGAAAACCTGGGTTTGGTTGTGGTGTGCATAACATGGAAAAACCTCAACCCCGGGTCGGGCGGGGGTTTAAATTTTTGATTTCAAGGGCCCGGGTGTTGTGCGATGGGTTGATTGTTGCTTGCATGAAAATAATTGTTTGATAACTGTTTGTGTTGTTGCATTCATAGTTAATTCAATTATGGTGTAGTTGCTCATACCCTTTTAGATCCCTTTTTAGGGTTTGATTTTTTTAATTTTGATACCCTGCGCCCTACAAATTTTCAGAGGTTGTCTTTGACGCAGGGGGGTTTAGGTCAAATTACTTAGTTAATGTGTAAAAGACTGCCGTAGTTAAAGGATGAGCTGTTGTTATTCTTAAATTAGTAACTGTAGTTCTTATGTAAATCTTCCGGGAAATCTGTGGGTTCTTATATGTTATTAGTTTAAAAGTAAATTTTAGTTCTATCATTTTGTAGTATAATTTAATCGAATGTTTTTCTTCAAAAGGTGTGGTCGTCGAGCCCGTGTAGATTTTCTATAGTGGAATGTGAGGCCGTTTTTTCATAGGTGGTTTCCCGGGATTTGGACCTCGCGTTCGGGGGGTAAATGTACCTATGGGAATTCAGGGAATAAATAAGAAATTCAGGAGCTATTTGTAAAGAAGTTTATTCGACCCAGTGTTTCACCATGGGGGCACCCTATTTTTTGTGAAAAGAAGGATGGTCTAGAGATTTTGTATAGACATCGGGAGTTAAATAAGGTTACCATTAGAATGGGGATCTGTTACCTCGCATTGAGACTTGTTTAAAAACTCAAAGGGAACTGTGTTTTCTAGAAAGATTTAAATCAGGATATTCAATGAGGGTTAAGCCGGAAGAATTTAATAAACTGATTTTTAATGATTGGTCATTTTGAATTTTTGGGGGATGCCCTTTGGTTTACAAATGTCGACTTTTTATGGACCCGATGAACGCATTATCAACCATTTTGGATTTAAATTTGTTGTGGTGTTTATTGATGATATTTTTTATTTATTCAAAAGCAAGGAGGAGCATGGACATTTATGATTGTATTGCGAAGTTGAGGAAAATAATTGTATGCCAAGTTAATAAATGTGATTTTTTTTTGGATTTTAAATTTTTTTCTGGGTCTATTATTTAGTGAAAGGGAAACTCTTAGCCCCCGGAAAAAGTGGGGGGCAGTAAAAGATTGGAAGCAAAAAAAACGTGGGTATAAGGAGTTTTGGGTATGGCTGGTTTATCGACGGTTTATAAAGGATTTTTTTCCAAATTGCCAAACCCTTGACTCGATTACCCAAAGGGTGTAAAGTTTGTTGGGTGAAGATTTGAAAGGGTTTTAGGAGTTGAAGAAAGGAATGGTTAAGCACCAGTTTAAAAATTGCTGATTGGTAAGCTTTAAAGTATACGTGATGCTTCCCGGGGGGATTTGGTTTTGTATTGTGAGGATAGAAAATTTTTTGCATTGCTCAAGAAATTGGGCCAATGGAAAGGGAAATTTCCCAACTCATGATTTGGGTTAGCGCTGTAGGTTTTCCTTGAAAATTTGGAGCTTATCTTTTTGGACAAGGTTTCGAGATGTTTCAACCATAAGGTTTGAAGATTTTTTTTATCAGAAGAAGTTGAATTTAAGGAAAAAAGTTGGTTGGAATTAATTAAAGATTTTGTTGAAAAAAATTACCCCTTGGGAAAAAAGGCCCAATTTGGGGCGGTGATTAAGTCGAAAGAATTTGAAAGGTTGCTTTATATTAAAACCCTCAAAAGTGAATTGGATGAAATTTTAGAGGAAAGAAATTGGGTTTGATTGGTGTGAAACCTAATAGCCGTTAATGAAATGGGAAATTTCACCACTCTATTAGAAAAAATAAAGCAAAGCAAGAGGAAGATAAGGGTCTGTGGAGGTAAAGAGAAATTGAGTAAAGGAAGGCCCCGACTTTAAGGTGGATGTAAAAGGCTAAAAAGGTTTGAGGAAAAATATGTGTCCACAAGTGAGACTAAAGAAGCAAATTTTGGTGAAAACCCACGACAGGTTATATTTTACCGGGAGGAAAAAAAGTACCAAGTCTAAAATTATGATTTGGGGGGAATGGGTGGGGGAAGTGGACAAAGTATCTGATGCTGCGTCCCAAAAAGTCAAAGCAGAACACCAAAAACCCGGTGGGCTATTCAATTTAGAAAAACAGATGGAAATGGGGGTATATTTCTAGAAATTTTTTGTAGCATTCCAAGGGGCTAAAATTTGGGAACGATTCCCTTTGGGTAGTTTTGGATAGTTAACAAAGAGTCATTTTTTACCTTTTCGGACAGATGATTCAAGGAAAGATGGTAGGTGTGTTCGAGAAAAAATAATTTAATGGAGTTCCCCGAAAGATTGTTTCTGACCCAGATTGTCGGTTTATAAAAATTTGGGGGGAGTTAAAGAGCTTTGGGTACAAAATTGCAGTTTTTTAGCCCTTACCCCCAAACAAAGGGTAGTTGAGTGAAAAATTTAAATTTAGAAGATTGTTACGAGCCCGTGTTTGGATTTTGGAGGTGATTGGGATAAAAATTTACGTTGATGAATTTGCCAAAAAATAGTTTTCATGCAACCCTGATGACCCTTTTGAGGCGTTTTTGGGGGGAAATGCAGACGCCATGTATTGGCCCGAAAAATTGCCAGATTTGGGCCCGATATGATTAATCAAAAAAGTGAGAAGATTTTTGATTGTGCGAAAACGGATGAAAGAAGTCAGGACCGTTATAAAAGTTGGGTGATTTGAAGGAAGACCAGGAAATTGAATGGGGACATGTTTAAATTTAAAAAAAGCCCCCTTTAAAGGAGTTGCGGTTTTTTCAAGGGGAAAATGAGCCCCGATAAATTTGGGCCCTTTGAAATGTTGGAAGAAAGTTGGGAAGTATGTTGAAAAGCTTTATCCGTTTATCGATATTAGTATTATGTTCCCCGTTTTAAAGGGGATTTTTTAAAAACCCAAAGCAAAGGGAAAAAGGTGGGAGTTAAAAGAGAAATTTTTCCCAAATGGTGAGAAAACCCAAAAAAAAAAAAGTATTAGACAGTCGGGTTAAAAGTTAAGGAATAGGATAGGGGGTAGTAAAGATTCAAAAGAAGAAGGTCCGATTGGGGAGATTTTGGGAAACCCAAAAACTGCGATGTGGGGCAGTATCCATGGTTTTTTTAAATTCCAGGTTAGTAAAAGTATATCAATTTTTGTATTTAGTCATTTGAGTGTAAATTAGATATACAGAAATTTTAAAGGGCAAAAATTTTTTGGGGGGGTGGAAATTTTTTGCCCTAAAGCCAAGCCAAGAATGAGGGTTTAAATTAGAACCCCCGGTTTGGGGAATCGGTTTTAAAAAATCCCATCAAATCAAATTATAAACTATTTAGAGGAAAAATTGAAAACTGACCCCGTTAAATTGAAATTTTGAAAAAAAGAATAAATAGGGAATAAAATTTTCAATTTTAAAACATAAAAGGTATTAAAATTCGTTTTAAAAGCGAAAAGTGTAATGAAATAACTAGTAAAATTTAGAGATAGATTATATGTTACTAAAAATTTTAAAAAGACCAAAAATAATTAGGAGTTTCCGTGTAATACAGTATTTTAGTGTGATAAAAAAAACGGTTTAATTACTTAAAATTTGGCCAAAAAAATAAGCAAAAAATTAAGGAAAATTATAAAAAAAATTTTAAAAAAATTAGAAAAAAAACAGAGGTGTAAATGAAAAAAGACAGTCGTGGCAGCTTTCCCAAACAAAAAGAAAAATTAAGCAATCAAATTTGGACAAAACCCAAAAGCCCAAAAATTTGATAAAAAGGGCAAAAATCTTGTCAAATTAATGCAATTAATTATAAATTGTTATAATAGGGGAAAAAATTTAGAAGTATTTGGTTAGTTAGGATTTGAAAAAAACGAAAAACTGAAAAAAATCGAGAGAAAATCAGAAAAAAAAAGAAAAGAAAATGTGCGATTAGGCAGTAAAAAAACGAACCATCACCCACCTGGGCCGAACCCCCCCCCACCCCCTAATAGCCACCCCTTGGGCGGGGGGGAAACTTGGACCGGGCTTGGAGGTAGAAAAACTTTGGAGGTTGTCTCTTAATGACCCCATTTTTAATAAATTTTTTAAAAATTATTATTTTTTCCCCGAAATTTGAAAATTTTTTTATTTTGAGGTTTTATTTTTGAGATTAAGGGAAAATAGTGATTTGTTTAATTAAATTATAATTATAGGGTCTTAAAAATTGCTCAAAACCAGTAGACTAACCCCGGAAAAAAAAAAAATGCTTAGAGGTGTGTTTGGAGTTCAAAAATTTTTTTTTTAGGGCTCATTTGTATAGAACAGGCTATGAAGCCCTTTTTTTTAAAATTTAATTTAAATTTTTAAATTAATTTTTGCCTTTTAATGATGGAAAATGGGTGATTTATGGTTAATTAGGTTATTAGGTGTTTTAGATTAGGTATTAATTATATGTTTAAGGTTTTTAACTCTAAAAATGGAATCCTAATCCCGCCTTTTGGTATTAAGTATCGTTAATTAGGGAAATTAGGTAAGAATATAAAAAATTGTAAAATGGATATTGTAAATTAATAAATCTAAAAAAATAGAGTTATTTAGATAATATTAATAAAAACAGAAAAAAAATAAATCTGAAAATAACAATTAAAATTAAGAAAAGTCTCAAAAAGTAAGATTTTTTCACATCGGGAATAAAACGATCCGCGATTTTGGGTTAGCGGTACCAATAGTTAGATACCAAATTTCGATCCAAAAAGGGGTATTTGGACACTGAGCTTAATGTGATTAATTTCACATTAGGATTCGGATATTTTGGCTTAGAAATCAAATTTAAAAATCATTTAGGATTTGAAAAAAGAATAGAGTCCGAATCATTAGGATGTATGGGCATACACGGACAAAAAGAATTAAAAAAATAACTTTGAATATGAAACCCTAAAAATTTTAAATACTAAAAAAACCATTTGTATTTAGGTCCAGAGATAAAAAGGCTTTCGATTAAGGGGTCAAGCGATGAAGCAAAACCCTAAGTTGGGTTTGTTTATTGTAATAGGTATTAGTTTTGTAGTACTCGGGATTAGGTTGTATTGATTTGATGTAAATAGTTTAGCATGTGTTTGATGTTTGGTTCGTATGGATTTGTTTGTGAGTATTTTGTGATGATTTAAATGGTATGAAATTGTTTGAACACCCAACGGAATTTTAATATCAGTCGACCCGTAATAAATAATTTCATGCATTCAACGTTAGGGGATTATAGGGGTTCTCCCAACCAATACCGACCTTTTGAAAGGGTGCGAGGTTGAAATTGGTCCCCTTTTATCCCTTTGTCGAATAAGTGAAAAAAAGGGGGTGGGGGGCGAGGGTGAATATGTCGAAGGTAGTCACGGGGGGAGCAGGTTCCCTTGTAAAGCCCGGGTTTGGTTATGAGTGCTGAAACAGGAACCCTCAACCCGGATTTGGGGGAGTGAAAATTTTTTTGATTTACAAGGGCCCGGGTTGTTGTGCTGACATTTAATTGTTTTCTTGCATGAAAAAAATTGTTTGATAAGCTGTTTTTTTCTTGTATGCATTCATGAGTCTCCAATTAACTTATGAGCTGTATTGTATACCCCTTTTAGTCCTTTTGCAGGTTTTATTTCTGACCTAAAACACTATGGCCCACAAATTCCCAGAGGTTTGTCTGTTAGAAGAGGGGTTGAGGATCAAGTTGTTGTTAGTGTTTATAAGTGACCCTGTAATTTTTGAATGAAGATGGTAGTTATTTGAATTAGTAAAAGTTTGTTTGTAAAAAATTCCCGGGAAGCTTTTTGGATTATATATAAATTTTAAAATTTTTTACATGTTGTTAGAATTTGAATATTTATTATTGTAGTTTAATTTTTCATCGGATGTTTATTCAAGCGAGGGTCGTTGACGCCTTGTGTGGTTTGTTTTGGTGGCACTGTGAGGCTAGTTTCTATAAGAAAGGTTTTCCCGGGGGGCGTTGGCTCTGCGACTTTTGGGAGTAACAGTTTTATGTAATAAAGTTCTTCTATTTTATAAAAGTTTTTGTTTTTCAAAAAAAGTGTTTGTCTTATAATAATAGATAGGATAATGTCCCTTTTCAAAATTAAACACTTAAATTGTGCCCAAAAAATTCCAATTGCCCTTTTCTTGTTGATACTTGCTTATCCTAAATTTCGTTTTTTACCCTTTTATTTTAGTTATTGTTTTGCTGTTTTTTTTTTGTTCACATAGATTTATGGGGTCCTTATAACAAGTTTTTATTTGGTGCTAAATACTTCTTACTTTGGTTAATGATCTTCTGTCTTGGACCTTCTGAGACCTTTAAGTTTTAAATAATCCATATGTTTAAATTCTTTGTTTACCCCAAGATGTTTGATTTTATGCCAAAAAAAAGTTCGAAAGACAATGAAGGTGGTTTTTGTCAAGGGAATGCCAAAATTTGTTCATAAAAATTGGTATTATAACTAAAAAAGTGTTCTCTTACCCCCAAAAAAAATGGGCTGTGAAAAGGGAAAACATAAGCTTTTTTAGACATGCATGAGCCCCCTTTGAATTCATGCAATTTTCTAAAAGTTTTTTTGGGGGAATTTTCTTTATTAAACCCTATTAATCAAAGAAATTCCATGAAAAACTTTTAAAAGGAGGTCCCTTATGAATTTTTTTTTTGAACACCATCATATGACCACTAAGAATTTTTTTTTTGCTTTTGTTTATGCTTTCACCTTTTTAAACCATTGAAAAACGAGCATAGGGAAAAGTGTGTGTTTTTTGGATACTATAAGTAAAAAAGGGTTTAAACTATTTTATCTGAAATAACAACTCTTTACGGCAAAAAGATGTTTCTTTTTTGAGGTATTTTACTTTTTTTGTCTAATTCATTCGGCAATTCGGTAGTTTTTGTTTGATGTGTGATTGTTTCCCAAAATTTTTTTTTTTGTTGTTGTCTTTTCCCCCGATTTATTGGACTTGGTCTTTTGCTACCAAAACTTTTTTCTTTATAAAAAAAAAAATGTGATACAGTCACTTAGTGAAGGTGTTGTCCTATACAAGTGTGGGAGGAATCTTGTTTGTTTCCCCCCGCGTGAAAAGTCATAAAGGATTTCTAAAAACCATCTTGGTTTAAAGAGTTTTACTTCAATCCCTGGGAAATCGTTACTTTATTACAATACCACTCTTCTTCCTTATATCCTTTTTTTGTCGTATTTCCCTTTTTCCATATCCCGTGATTAAGTGCTTCTTTAGAAAAAAGTGTTTTCAATTAAAAAAGTTTTTCATGAAGCAAAGCTGACTCAAATTGGGTCAAACCCATGAATAAAGAAAATTTTTGCTTTAGAGTGTAACCAAATTTGGGGGTTTTTACTACTTTTGTAGGAAAGAAAGGGAATTGATTCAAAATAGGTTACGATTAAGTATAAATGGATGGCATTTAGTGCTTAAAACCTACGATTAGTAGTAAAGGAACAATTCATTAAGGGAGTGGATTATATACATCTATTTCACCGGTTTTTAAAAAAATTCTATAAGAGTTTTGTAGTTGTTGTTGTAGTTAAGAGTTGGGTATTTGATCAATTAGTGTTAAAAAGATTTTTGTATGGATTTTTGTGAGGAATCTTATGATCCACCAATGCTTACACTAAGATAAAATTTGACAAGTGTGCAAGCTTTTTAAAGTCTTTTTTGGATTAAACAAACTTCTCAATAATAGAAAAAAGATTTTCTTATTTTAGTTTTCCTTGGGTTTTAATTAATTAAAAGGGATTACTCTTTGTTCATCTACAACTCTTTTTAGGTTTTACTTTAAATTAAAAAAGGGTTTATTACTCTTTTTTTTATTATACTAAAATTTTTGGTTTCATTGTTATTCAAAATTTTCAATGGGTTGATTTACATGATTCCCTTGGTGAAATTTCAGTTGTTAAATCAGCTTTGACAAGAATTTCCCCTCAAAGAATGGGAAAAGTAGGTTTTTTTTTTTTTTTTTAAAGGGTTGAATTTGTAAGATGTCATTGGGTTTTTGTCTTAATCAGCGCAAATTTACGCTTGATATCTTGTTTGATATAGGTTTGTAGGTTGCAAACTTGCTATTGTTGCACCTCTTCCTCTTGTTTTACAGTTAGATAATGTTTTGGGTGAAATATTGGATGATCCTAGTGCTTATAGGCATTTGGTTGGGTAGTTACTTTACTTAACTATCATAAGGCCTGACTTACTTAACTATATAAGGCCTGACTTGTCTTTTGTTGTGCAATAACTTAGTCAATTTGTTTCCTCTCCTCGTACTACACGTTTATCAGCTCCTTTACATGTTGTGTGTTACATTAAAGGAACTCTTAATCAAGGATTGTTTTTCTCTCTTCTAGTTCTTTATCATTGGTTGGGTATAGTGATGTGGATTGGAGATCTAGCGTGCTGATAGAAAATCTGTAAGTCAATATTTCATATTTGTTGGCTCTTTCCGTGTTTATTAGAAAAAACCAAGAAACAAAGCACAATTTTCACTTGCTCTACAAAGCCGAATATCGAAGTATGGCATCTACTACTAAAGAACTTCTTTGGATATCTTATTTGATGAAGGATCTTGCTTTACATGTTGCTTTGCCTGTAGCTTGTTTACAGATAGGAAGTTGGTGAAGATGATGGTTGAAAATCCTTATTTACATGGGTGTGAAAGCATATTAAGCTCAATATTTATTTCACTAGAGATCATGTGCATTATAGTTTTTTACATATTGATTTTGTTCCTTCTTGGCTACAGATAGCTAATTAATGACTAAGAATTTAAGCACTTTACAGTCATCTTTTCTCAAGTCTAAGCTGAGCCTTTTCCTATGGTCAACTGAAAAAGGGGGGTGGATAGGTTGGGGTGTTGTAGAAGTTTATTTATACACTTGTATATTTTATTATTTATATATAAGATTAGTTTTTTCTACTGCTTTTCTATTTTTTTCTTATGCTTTATATATGAATACCTCTTATAACAATTTACAAAGTTACTTAGTTTTCATTTCACACATCAATGGACTTCTTTTCTGAATTCCTCTATCAAGCAAGTAAAACTCGAAGGCTTGAGATTAGTCTTGCAGTACTTAACTAATGTAAGTGTTGCTAGTTTTCAATGTTTATTGCAAATATTTACTAGTTCAAGACATTACACGTTGATTCCATTACGGTGAAGTAAACATGCCGTAAACTATAGCTCCATTTTCAATCAATGCCTTCATCATTTAGGATGACTTTCCAAATTTGGTTCCATAAAGAGTGGTTTGAGGCCAACATGACCTTGGGGTAAATCTATAGAAAGAAAGAGGATACATGGTTTCTTATTTCCATGGTATTATTAGTGATATAATAAAATTTTATCAACATGACCTTGGTGTTGTAGAAGTTTATTTAGACAGTTATACATTTTATTATTTACACGTAGGATTAGTTTTTCTATTGCTTTTCTATTTTTTAGTCCTATGCTTTATATATGAATACCTCTTATAACAATTTACAAAGTTACTTAGTTTTCATTTCACACATCAATGGACTTCTTCTTTTCCAAATTCCAATATTAAGCAAGTAAGAGTCAAAGGCTGAGATCAGTTTTGCAATACTTAATTGATGTAAGTGTTGTTGACTTTCAATGTTTATTGCAAATATTTACTAGTTCAAGACATTACACGTCGATTCATATGGTAAAGTAAAACACGCTGTGACTATAGCTCCATTTTCGATCAATACCTTCATCATTTAGGATGACTTTCCAAATTTGGTTCCATATAGAGTGGTTTGAGACCAATACGAACCTTAGGGTAAATCTATAAAAAGAAAGAGGATCGTGGTTTCTTATTTCCATGATATTATAGTGATATAATAAAATTTATGAACACCATCCAATTTTGAGAGGTTATACCTAATATTAGTTGTAAAATCATACTATAGATGAGGTGATGTAGTTATAGTGGTCATGTATGTATAGTATGTGTTTACGTTGCACGGGGTTTTAGAGGAGTATTATGGAATGGCATGCAAAGGGATAACATAGAGAAGAAGAAACAGGAAAAGGTATAGGCAATCTTAGGGAACATATAATGATAGGTGTAAGACCTACAATTAGCTACCTAAAATTTGGCTTGTAGAATTAGGGCGATATGTTAAGGGATCCGATCGAGCATAAATTATCAATATAAGTTAAAATATTAATGAAAGTGATCTCGTTAAGTTCGAATTTAAGAAAATAAACAATAAAATAAAAAAATAATTTTTTTAAAATTTTATGTATATTACTCTTTATTATTGAAATGTGTAAAATGTATTCTAATAATTAACGAATTACTAGAGATAAATTATACGAACACTAAAACTTATAAAATAAACTAAAATAATATTTAGAAATATTTATTTGTACTATATATGAATTTACATGTAGGTAGAAATATACGTAATTACTTAAAATACACGAAATGTACAAAAATAATACTAAATAATTAAAGAAAATTTATAATTAATTAAGAAAAAATAAATAAAAATAAAAAAATGAGGAAAATTCTAGAAAGTGGTCGTGGCAATCTGGAGTTGAAGAAACAAATCAACCAATTAAAATGCAATAAATAGAAAGTGAAAAAAAGAAGTGATAAGGTAATTGTTTTGTCTAATTAATGCACAATAATTTCTCTAACACCTCTATAAATAGCAAGAAAATTTCAGAAGCTCATTTGGTTAGTTTAGAGGATGAGAAAAATAGAGAGGACCGAAATATTGAGTATTTGGATTAATTACAAAAAAATTCTTAAATCTATACAATTAGTGCCTTAGAGGGGAACTAACACCAAATGAGCACCTGGGAGTCGTCGGCCACCACCACCACACGATGGTTAGCAACACTCAGACTGGTCGACAAGGCCATGGCGGCCAGTGGTGGCTGGAGCCACCCATACAAATGAGTCGATTTCCAACTTGCTTTTGTTTAATTTTGTAAAAATATTAAATATTTTTAGAAAATTATGAAACTTGTTATTTTGAAATATTTTTGTATATAGTTTAGGAAAAATAATATTTTGATGAAAATGTGTCCTGTGGTATATAATCTTAAGAAATCATACAAAATTGAGCATGTTTTAGTTTAGAAATAAATGACCTTTTGAGCCTAAAATTTTTGTGTAGACTACTTAGGTAATATAGAATAATGCCACAAAGCTTTTTTCAAAAATTAATTTTGAAATTTTTAGATAATTTTTTAAGCCTTAAAATGAGGCATAAAATGGGTAATTAGGGTTAATTAAGTAATTGAATGGGTAATTACTGATTTGATATAACAATTATATGTTTTAGGATGTTGAAATTTGATGAATTATGATACTTGTAATATTTAGGGTGTTAGATGTAATTATTAGGTTAATTATGTTGTAAATAAATAATAGGGAAAAATAGTAAATTTTAAGTTACTTTTGTAAATTAGGGTAATTAGGTGTAAAATTTGATTTAGGATGAATTTAGACATTTTGAAATGATAATTGATGTTGGGAGTAGTAATCAGTGTGATAGAAATATTAGATGTGTATCATATACATAATAAGTGATAGTACATAATATACAATAATTGAAAATATAATAAATAGAAGATATTAGAATAAAAATTGATATTATATAAATAATAGGAAATATAATAAATTTGATAAAAATCTTAAATTTATGTAATTATATGGAAAATCTAAGAATTTTTCACATCAGGAGTAAATTTGGTACACTAATAAGGATTTAAGTGTACTAGGAGGAATAAAATACTAATTAGGGATGATTATGGTATTTAGGATATTCGAAAGTAATATGATTAATTTCACATTATGAGTTGAAACGAGTTTCTAGGGTTCGGGAATAAAATAGTACTTAGAAATCGAACTAGAACCTAATTTAGAAATTAATATGGAAACTGAACTCAAAACCTAGCTCCAAACCCAGAATAATTGTAAAAGATTTAGAAACCTAAGTAACTGGACATATTAAATCCTAAAAAAAAGATTAACAATAAGCGTTATAGGATAAAACTAATTCTATAATAGTTATATGAAAAACTGAAACCACATTTGTATTATAGGGATGATCAGCATAACCTAAGCAAATCGGATCTTGAGTGAGCGAAGCGAGGAGTTCAGGTAAGTTGGGTATAATACGTAGTTATTTTTTAGGCTTAAGATTATACTTTGCTGTACTTGTTAAATAGATGGCTGTGTGCATGTGTTTAGTTTAAGTGATGCTACAATTTTGTTTGTTGTTCTGACTTGTATTGTATGAAATGATCGATCACCTTAAACTGAAATTAAAAATATATGGCTTGTAACCATAAACTGGGACTTGTGTAGCAAACTCATTAGGGAAATATTAGGATTCTCCGACAAATACCAACCCTTCAAAAGGAATAGTGCTGATGGCATAATGGGTTCCTTCTTCATCCTTAGTCGAACTATAGTGACAAGTGAGGAGGTTGCGGCAAGGGTGAAGTTAATGGTTCAAAGATAGTCGTGGGAGGAGCGTTGTCTCCATTGCACAAGCCTGGGTTTGGTCATTAGCTGTTGCCTAAACGGTAACTCCTCAACCCGGATTAGAACGGGCGCAATTTCTCTAATCTCATGACGGGCTGGATAACGTTGTGCGGTGGCATTTGTGTATTCATGTATTGTATCTAATTAAATTGGTTGATAATCTTGTTTCTATTGGTGGTATAGTTTTAAGTCCTCTATTCTAACTTATGAGCTGTGTTTGTTCATACCCTTATAAACGTTGTTGCAGGTGTGGCTAAGAAATGACTTCATAATTATCCTGAAGCTAGCAACTGCTGGATCCTGGGGAGTGGAGAAAAACATTTGAAGAACAAACATAATATTTTTAAGGTTTAACTCTTATTTTAGAATTTTTCATTTCTAAAATATGTATTAACTAGGAAATAAATTATGGTGAAACGTTGAAAACTTTAATTGTAATATCCGAATTCTTGGTGTATATATATGTATATTTTCTTACTTTCTTAAGTAATGACTTATTTAAATTACAAATTGTTTAATTCAAAGCGGGTTAATCGTGAATACCTTATGTAGATCAGGTTTAGGATAGCGATTGTAAGGCCAACTTCTATCTTAGAATGGTTTGCATGGCGGAGCTGTTACGACTCCGTCACTTCAGATGCGACAATAGGTAAAGGTATAAAGCATCAATTCTACTATTCTAGACGATAGGTAATATGCTTTTCATTTGAGCTCTATTATCTTCAATACTCTAGTACAAACTTGAATTAATATAATATTTATCTCTCGTATTTAATTTGGCACGTGTTATGATCAATGTGTATTAATGTCCACATATAATGATCACATAATAATTACCTCTTAGATTTAAGCGTATGTTCAGTTCATACATATATATTTTTTCTATATCAGGCTTGTATCTATTGTATACTAATGCTTTTGCTTTCTTGGTAATATCTTTATTAATCATATATTTGGTTTTAAATTAGTGCAAAAAGAAAATGATGAAACGAGGATGTCAAAAAATGAAATGTGCTAATATTATGTTTGATGTGTAGGAATAAACTGGAATAAAATCATGATTATGTATTTTATTCTCTTTCCTTATATTTGGATACACTTTTAAAAGTTGGAATTGAGATTCCTTGGAATCACCATTTTCTGCTTAAAAGGAAACTTTGATTCAACTTTAAAGAGCCAGAACCACAATTCTACTTTAGCTCATTCCATTTTGACCCATTCCTATAAATCAAATGTGAGTGCAACCAAATCGACTAAAATCATGTGCTGAACTATTCTAAATCTTCTCAAATCAACAGATTTGTGCTAATTATTTATTTCTCCTAAATCATATAGCAACCCATAAATAAATGAAAATGCCTACGTATCCATGAAATTTTTAAATAATTGTGGACACCAACAGTATACTGGATCGATTAAGCATAAAAAAGTGAGTAAAGTATTGTTCAACATAAGGATTAAATCATGTACTGAGACCAATATCAATTTTTCTATCATCCAGCACTTAAAAAAATTAATAAATAAACTAATATAAATGATCAAAATAAATAGACTAAGGAAACGTAATAAAATGATCGTGAAAAGAACTTTTAATGATTTAGTCAATAATAAAGTAGGAAAAACTGAATCCATAGTAAACCTTGTACGTTTGTGTTTAGGTATCAAGGTAGGTAATTTAAGGCGTCGGTCAAACTAATTTGATTAAATTAGAATTTATGATTGGGCTTGAGACATTAGTCAACGAAACTTGATAGACTTGGATCTTCAAAATATAATAAAATAATAATTAATAATATAATTAAAATAGTATAATTTTACTATACTACTTAATATTTAACATAACCATGTAGAATAGGCTTCGATAGCTACTAAATTTTAGAGATAAATTATATATGTAATATAATTATTATATAAAATAAATTAATATATAGAATATATATATATGTTGCATTATAATTATTATTCATAATTATTACACTCGTAATTAACTAAAATACTTGATTAACTACTATAGACACTCAATTTTTGCTCTCTATAGTTCTAATTTTTGTTAATAGGGTCTTAATTCAAAATAAAAAATAATAAAATAAAATATAAAAAAATGAAAAATGATAAAAAATACAAAAAATGAAAAAAAAAAAATATAAATATTATTGGAAATAGATTTTTTAGAAATAAATTATTTTAAAGTTAATTGATTTAGTTTAGTTTGGTTCAAAGAACTTATTTTAAAGAGTCACATAATTTAAATATAATTTAATTGTACTAAATATCAAAGTATACATTAATGATCTAACGGATAAGCACGTAAACATTGCATTTGGGTTTAACATGAGGTTTACAGGTTCAAATCTCATTATACACTATGTGCTTTTTTTTTTTCTTTTTCTTTTCATTTTACAAAAATCGGTTGAACTTGCGAGATTCAAATTTAATTTTAAATCTTATCAAATCTTTTGAATTTAATACGATAAAAATTTAAGAGATTCAAATCTAATTTGATTTTTATCAAATTGGATTTGAATTAATATAAATGATTCGGATCAAATTGGATTATGAATTGATATAAAAGATTCGATTTTATAAGATTTAGGAGATTTCTTTTCGTACTTTATAAATACTGATCATGTGGTATAAAAGAACAATGACACACTCGACTACTAATTAGTTGTAAGCCTTACAACCAGCCGCTCGAGGTTCTGATCGGTTGAAAGATTCAATCGAATATAAATGATAAAATAAAGCTACAAATATTAGTAAAAGTGATTTTGTAAATTCAAATTTAATAAAAATAAGCAATAAAATAAAAGAATATAAAATTTCAAATTTTAAATATATAACTTGTTATTTATCGAAAATGCATAAAATGCATTTCGATAATTAATGAATCGCTAGAGATAAATTATATGTATACTAAAAATCATAGAATGACCTAAATAATATTTATGAATATTTATTTGTACTATATATGAATTTACATATAGGTAGAAATACGCGTAATTACTTAAAATACGCGAAATGTGCTAAAATAATTACTAAATAATTAAGGAAAATTCATAATTATTAAGGAAAAATAAAGAAAAATTAGAAAAAATAAGAAATGATCTAGATTTGGGTTGTGGCAGTTGGGGAAAATAGAAAAAATTAGCCAATTAAATTAGAATAACACAAAAGGCAAATTGGAAGAAGATAAGGTAATTGTTTAATTAAATTAATACACAACAATTCCCTAAGATCTCTATAAATACCCCAAATTTTTGAAAAGCTTATTTTGGATGTCAGGAAGCTAGAAAATTAAAAAGAGGTGAAATTGGAGTAAATTAAGGTTTTACAAAAATTTACCAAAAATTTTTGTAGTGGGGCCTTCTAAGGAAAACCTAAACTTGACAAGCAACTGCGAGTGGATGGCCACCACCACCACACAATGGTGGGTGGTGGTAGCATCAAGGTGGGCGACACACCCATGGCCACCGATGGTGGCCGAACCTAAACTGAATGAGTTTGATTTCCAACCGATTTTATGTAATTTTGTAAAAAATAGTAAATACCCTTAGAAAATATGAATTTTTTTATTCTAGAATATTTTAGTATATAGTTCTTAGAAAAAAAATATTATTTTGATTAAAATATGTCTCGTGATATATGGTCCTTAAGAAATCATACAAAACCGAGCATGTTTCGGTTTAGAAATAAATGACATTGGGAGTGTAGTTTTGAGCTTAAATTTTTTGTATAGACTACTTAGATGATATGGAATAATGATATGAAGCCCGTTTTCAAAAATTAATTTTCAAAATTTTTAGATAATTTTTAGGCCTTAAAATGAAGTATAAAATGGGTAATTTAGGGTCAATTAAGTAATTAAATAATTAATTACTGATTTAGTGAATAATTATATGTTTTAGGATTTGAAATTTGATGAAGTATGATACTTGTAGCATTTAGGGTATTAGATATAATTATTAGGCTAATTATGTAGTAAATAAGTAATAGGGAAAAATAGTAAATTTTAAGTTAATTTTGTAATTAGGTTAATTAGGTGTAAAATATGATTTAGGATGAATTTAGATATTTTGAAATGATAATTGATGTTAGGAGATGGTAATTAGACTGATAGAAATATTGGATGTGTATTATGTACATAATAAGTGATAGTACATAATATACAATTATTGAAATATATAATAAATAAAAGATATTAGAATAAAAATTGATATTATATAAATAATAGGAATATATAATAAATCTGATATAAATCTTAAATTTATGTAATTATATAGAAAATGTAAGAATTTCTCACATCAAGAGTAAATTCGGTATACTAATAAAGATTTAAGTGTATCGAGTGGAATAAAATACGACAAGGGATAATTATGGTATTTAGGATATCTGGATGTAATGTGATTAATTTCACATTATGAGTTGAAACGAGTTTCTAGAGTTTGGGTATAAAACAGTACTTAGAAATCGAACTAGAACCTAAACCCAATTTAAAAATTGATGCGGAAACTGAACCCAAATCTAGCCCCAAACCCAGAATAATTGTAAAAGATTTGAGAACCTAGATAACTGGACATATTAAACCCTAAACAAAAGATAACAATAAGCGTTATAGGATAAAACTAACCTATAATAGTTATATGAAAAACTGAAAACTACGTTTGTGTTATAGGGATGATCAGCGATGAGCGAGTAGGACCTCGAGTAAGGGAGCAAGGAGTCCAGGTAAGTTGAGATTAATACGTTGTATATTTTGGAGGCTTGAGATTATACTTAGTTGTGCTTGTTAGATAGTTGATTGTGTGCGTGTGCTTGTGCTTGATTATGAGTGATGTTATGATTTTATTTATTATTCTAGCTTGTATTGTATGAGTTGATTGATTACCTTAAAATACCTTAATAAAGATACGACTTATAATCATAATCAAACCTATATAGCAACCCATTAAGGAAAACCTAGGATTCTCCATCCAAATACTGATCCCTTCGAAAGAGACAGTGCTGGATAGTATAATGGGTCCCTTCTTCATCCTTAGTTGAACTAAGTAACATGTGAGGAGGTTGCATCAAGGGTGAGGTCAATGGCTCGAAGGTAGCTGTTGGAGGAGCAGTGTCTCCATTGCACAAGCTCGGGTTTAGTCGCGAACTGTTGCATTAACAGTAACTTCTCAACTGGATTAAAGCGGGCGCAATTTCTCTAATCTCACAACAAGTCAGTTAACGTCGTGCGATGGCATTTGCTTGAACATGCATTGTACCAAATGATTTGGTTGATTTATGTTTGTACTATAGTTTTAAGTTTCCATTCTAACTTAATGAGTTGTGGTTACTCACATACCTATAAACATCGCTGTAGGTGTTAGTCAAGAAGTGGCTTACAACTACTTTAAAGTTAGTAACTGCTGGATTTTGAGAAGCGAGGAAAAACATTTGAAGAAAAGATATATATTTTTAAGATTTAAACTCTTATTTTAGAATTTTTCATTTCTGAATAATGTATTAACTAGGAAATAAATTATGGTGAAACATGGTAAACGTTAACTGTATAATTAAATTCTAGTGTATATATATATATTATATATTCTTGCTTTCTTAGCTAAATGATTTATTTAAATTATAAACTGTTTACTTCAAAATGGGTCAATCGTGGACACTTTGTGTAGATCAAGTCTAGGATAACGGTTGTAAGGCCAACTTCTACTTAGAATTGTTGCACAGTGGGGCTGTAACGACTCTGTCACTTCGAGGCGTGACATTGGTCACCTCAGGATCATCAAGCCCAAATCCCACATATGTCCATCCCTAAAATGCCTACTTCAGCTGATTACAATCCAATGTAATACAGCCCCAATTTGATCTTCCTCATTCGCATCGATTGATAAACAACCCAAACAGTACACACATCCACTCCTTGCACCGTTGAAGCCCCATCCCCTTAACCTAAACACCACACATGCTGGATCACATGCCTGATACACTAAAGCACGACACAATCTATAGCTCCAGCCCACATATACCCTTCACATACTGCTTGCACTTTACAACAGCTATACACATGTTCCATCATGAGTAGCTTTGATTGTCCTTCATCACACAGTACAACAGCACGCTACGGCCTATCACTTTGCGTTTACAGCTACACAATACATGACAATGCCGCACTTTGCTCCAGTAAGCTTTGCTCATCTGACTATAATCCCATGCTTCATAGCCATAACTCTAACACCATCTACTCTCCACGACCATCGCACGACTAGACATTAAGTAACACTTGACCAAACAACTACGGCCATACTTCAGCTGCAACAACTCCATAGGTATTGTAGTTCGCGATCTATAAGACGTTACATTACGAACACACCACAACAATAGTCCGAATGCACACAGCTACTCATGAAATGTGCACGGCCTAATTCTGCACAAAACTACTCCCATTCTCTTACACACACGAGCACATTACAATCTGCTGTCCACACCTATACGTCGCTGCATAATCTGTGCATACATAAACACGGTCACACATATAGGCGATTAGTAAGCATCAATGCTCCAACATTAACCGCAAAGTGGACACAATTTAGGTTCGATTCTAGATTCTTTTTCTTTTTCTTTCTTTATTACATATTATTATATTATATTAAGTTATTATATTATATATATTTATTTATGTAGGTAGTTGTTTGATATATAAATAATATATATTAGCTTAGGTATTTTGTTTGGCATTAAGTCTTTGTTTTTTAGGATTTTTCATTTAGAAAAAAATATTTTCTTAGAAATAAAAATCAATAAAAAATTTTAGGACGTTTTAGAGAGCTTTTTTTTTTTTAACACTCAAGAATTAGGACTCTTTTAGAATTTTATAAATTAAATTGATAAAAAACGTAAACGTGAATGGTTTCCAAAATAAAATAAACCAATATATTAAAGTTTTCAAAAAGAATTATAATTGTTTGATTTTGAATAGCAGGTACGTAAGCATCTTTAGGACAATATTAAAATCTATAGAAACTTAGTTTTTTAATTTTCTTTTGGTTTTTTTTTTTTTCCAAATATTAAAGGAAAATTTTGATGAAGAAACCTAATTTTGAAAAATAGATAGTAATACTTGTTAGGGTTTAATAAGTTAACCTCCGAATTCGGAACCCTTTGGTTTTTTATCAAATTGAAATCAAAGATTGGTAGTTAAATTGTAATCAATTCATCCAATTGATTATAATTTTTGTTTTTTCTAGACTTTAGTCGAGTGATGACTTAAATTTTTTTTTGTTTTTTAAGAACAAAAATTTCCCAAAATTTATAATCAAGGATTAATATTAAATGGGTTAAGGTTTAATATTAATTAGAAAGTGAAAAATAATTAAATTAAAGAAACTGAAAAAAACCAAGCTTAACAACTACAATTTAAGCTAAGAAAATTAAAATAAATAGAAAATGTAAGGTGGTTGACATGAACTTAGTTTAAGCATGGGTGCAATTTAGGATAAGTGTTAAGAAGATTTCATCAAGTTTCTTAATATTAGGCTTCAGTATATAAGGTGAATTCATGCATGAAGGAGAGAGAAAAATTCATTTTTAGCCTTCTAAATGCTTTGAAAATTCCAGAAAACTCCTACAATATCATAGATGCAACTAAGAATTTGGAATAAATTAAGTTGGATTGAAATTATTCAAGAGGAAATTTTGAAAAATAGAAGGAAAATATGTATAATTCTGGGTATTTGGAGGTTTGTTGGACTAGGAGGTTACTGGTGACCAAGCACCACCGCTAAGAGGAGTAACGACTACTGCCCCCACCTGGCTGATAAAGGTGGTGCAGTTGCTAAAGCATTAAGTTTCCAGTGAGTGTCTAAATTAGGTCGGCCTTCAATAAATAATTAAAAATATTAATTTCACCGAAAAAATTCTACAAAATATTTATTCCTAAGTATTTTTATATGTAGAATTTAGGAAAAAAAATTATTTTATACAAATTTAGTAGTTATAATATACATCATTAAGAAATCGGTAGAACCGAGCTATTCTCGATATTATATTGAATTACCTTGAAGGCATAGCTTTGACCCCTAAATTTTTCTATAAACTCTAATATACCTATATTAAAATTCTATGAAAATTTTTTCTACAAAACTATTTTCTATATTTTTAATGAATTTTTGAGCCTCAAATTGTGAATAAAAACAATAATTTTAGTAAAAATTAATATATTTTTCTTAAAAGACCTCACTTGAATTATGAGTTTAATCATTTAGTAAAGTGCTTGTAATATGTTGGAGCTATTAAATTGAGTTTTATAATAAGGAGTTATAGAAAGTCAAGATTTTGCCCCTTATGTGTAGTTTAGTAGTATATAAAATTAAGGAATTGGCGTATAATGTGTTACATGAGAAGTTAGGAAGTGATGAAATTGAATAGTGTGGATTGAAATGTTAAAGTGGCCTTCATAACTAAAACTTAGTAAAAAGTGAGTAAATTAACTAGTTATAAGAAGCTAGTTAAAGGTAGAGGATACTTCAGAGGTTCTATGAATGTAGCATATTAAGGTAATACTCAGAAGTAGGTTAGAGGCAAATTTATGCGTGAAATGCAAAAAACAAGGGACTCAGGGGCCTTAGTTAAAAGGTGATTTTCTTAAAATTCTAAAGTTATTTAAAGTTAGAGAATAACTCAGAGGACAGTTTAATAAGAATCATAACTTGAAGTAACTTAGAGACTATTTTAGAGAATAAAATTGGTTGTAAAAATGACCTATATACAACTTAGAGAGTAACTGAGAGGATTTCTCGTTAAAGAAAAATACTATGAAATGACTAAGAAATCCTAACATGTAAGTAGCAATAACTTATAAAACTAATGTTAAAACAATGCAATTCATATAAAATGAACTAGTTACTATTAATTTAAGGCTTGAACATAGACTAAACTAATCCATTGTACATATATAGGGATAATTAAAGACCAAGATGGCTTTGATTAAGAGTAGTGAATCAGTGAAGTGCAGGCAAGTTAGGATCCATGTGTCATAGCATGTTGGAGTACTGTGTTAGAGTACTTAGGGCCTAGTAGTACATTTGATTGTGATTGTAACTTAGTTGAATGTGTGCATGCCTTGTATGTGAATATCACTTGAATTGTAGACTTAAAGTGTTGTTTTATATGAATATGTTTGATTTGCTCTGCTTTGTTAATTTGTTGATCACCCTTAACTGGAATCAACTAAAGACTTACCCTTAACCTAATTAGACATGCATAACAACCTACTAAGGGAACTGTAACACCTTAAGTTCGGGTTGCTATAGCCCTCAACATATCAATATCGAGGTATTGACATAGAAAGGCTCAAAACCTGCTAATATCTTCAAATACATTTAATAAACAATCCATAACCACACTAACATGAAGAATATTCTAATTCACAACATAAGTGGCTTTATAAGTCTGACCTTACAACATCAACAAATCATACTATTATCTATAGAGTCTATCATGCTCCTGCAATCCACACAATATAATAAACATTAACGGAATCTCACTCGTTATTAATACATAATACCAATAATACATAAAACTGTAGTCAAAATAAGGAGCCTATACCTCTAGTACAAACTAAAAACATGCACATTGCTATATAACTAACGGCTTACCTACTATTCCTCATAGTAGGTATAATCATCATTCTCCATGTTGTATTACTAAGTCATACCTTGGGTTGTCATAATTAATCCCGGTCTCTTGATTACTTGCAACTAAAACAAGGTCCTTGAGGAGTAAGCAAAATTTCCTAGCACAAGAGTTACGTAATCACATACATGTGAGCAAGCATAAACGATATCACATATGAGTACAATCATGCATCATATAGCTGGTTATTTATCTTTGGTTTAAGTCTAACAAGCATCACAACTCTAACGTCCCAAAACATGGGGTAACTCATAATCCCAAAGCATACAACTATAATATACTATATAAGTATTTGTTGTTGGATACTCTCTAACACCCTGGAGCCATTAATCACTTAAGATCTAACTGAATCAACTCAATAAATAACTCTATTTAGGATAACGCCACTTGCCAATCCTCAGAATCTACCCTAAGAGTATCGGTACTCCTGGTCTCTTAAGCTCATTAAGCATTTAGGGTCAAGTATAATTATATTCATTTCATAACTAAACTAACAAGTAACATATTATAATCATATAACTTCGTACCTAGATTAGCAATCTCATACAACACTTGATTCTCTAAACAACTTGTATCAACTTTAGAAATTGAGATAAGAATATGTTTCATTGAACTTTTGGTCTCTTTTCTCACGTTAAAGTCAAACTCAAGTTATCTTAATTAAATTTCTTTCAAACTCTAACTTACTATTAGGTGGTTTTATAAGTATTTATTTAACAATTTAGGGTTAAATTCTGAACTAGTTTGGCTTAAATCACGTTTTGATTTGATAAGAATGATTTTAGAATTGAAAAATGCATTTTTAAGTGATTCAATTACAATATCCCCCATATGGATAATACACATTCCAATTGACTCAGTCAACTACTGCTAAGACGGCATCAAGAAGTATTGTTAAGACGGTTCTCTAAATAGAATTAAAACAAAGTTACACGAGAGTGGCCCTTACCCTCATAACGGCTCTCCTTGGGACCGTCATGACGATTCCAAAACAGTAATATGCTGATGTTCGTTTTCTTCGACTAACATCTACCTAAATTACAAAAATCAACTTCTAAACTCTCAAGACTTATTTTCCACTTTCTTAATTCTTCCATAACACCAGGGAAATCATTTCTAAACCATTATCTTTCAAAATTATCACTTATTACATGAGAATGAAATCATTAAAAGAAACTTACTTGTGACAATGGATCTCTTTAAGAATCTTCTTCTTTCTTGTTTTCTTCGAAAAAAATCCTTATAAGACAATTCTGTAACATCAATAATATTTTGTTTAATCACATTGCTTAACTCTTTCCCATTCCTAAATGTCCAAATTTACACTTACCCTTTCAAGAACTTCAAGTTTCTTTATCAAACCTAACAAAATTGTTAAGTTCTTCCGCTTTTAAGTAGAGAATTTGTGCTAAAATGATTACAATCATAAAGTTCAAAAGGGAAAACTAAAGAAAATATTGCACTAACCTTCCTTCTTTGATTCTTCCAATAGTTGAAGGATTGGAACTGTTTTGGTTTTCTAGAAAAGTTACGTTAAGGAAGGAGAGAAAAAGATACATGTTTTATTTTATATAAGTACCTTTCTTCTTAACCATTATGTCTCTAATCTTTTTCATGACGAGTTTGCCCTCATCCTTTCCATGAAATCCCCACTTTGCCATTTCCTTTTATATTATTCCTTTGTCTAATAATCATTTTTTAATTAAAATTTCTAGTTATTACAAGAATGATTAGTTGTATCAGATTAAATACCGACTCCTTCGAGGAGGATAACCGAAATGATTTTTCCTCCATTCTTAATCGAACTAAGTAGTAGGAGAAGAAGTAATGACAAGGTTGGGGCTCGTGGTTCGAAGGTAATCTTGAGAGGAGGATGTCATTTATTGTACAAGCCTTAGTTTGGTTTGATTTGACTTACGCTGAAACTTCTCAATTCGTGTTAGAGTAGATATAATTTCTTTAATTTCATAATGGACCGATTAACATTGTGCGATAATTTATTTGTTTCTTTGCATTACATTTCATTAAACTATAATGTTTGAAAACCGTATTTGTATCTGATGTACTCTTTTATCTTTATCTCGCTTATTGAGCTAGTCATGCTCATATGCCAATAAACTCTTTTACAGGTGTTGACTAAGGTTAAAAATGCAGCATTATAATCCTTCTTAGGTTAGTGTACATCGGGTTGAGGGAGTGAGGAACTTGAGGACCTGTAAGATCTAACTTTTGTTTGGGCTTTCTTTTTGTTTTTGTGGAAAAAAACTAACTAGGATGCCCTAAGACCCCCACTGGTTTTCTACTTTGATGTATATAAACCCCAAAGCATGTGGCTTTTGTAAATTTTCGAGTTCGTTTAGACCTAACCCCAAATCTATAAGTCATGATATGGTTAGCGGGTTTTCCTTTTATACCCTTGTGTCAATTGTTCGTGGGGCTTATTTTAAATTTTCATTGTACTTTTCCCGTCAACATAAAGTGAGGCTACTTTGACCTTCTATTACTAAATTTTAAAAACCCCCTTCTAAAAATTTCTTTAAATTTCCCTTTCCCTTTAATTTAAATAAAGGGGCCCCCTTACTTTCAAGGACGTGTAGCTTGTGAATTGGAAAATGACAAATGTAGTATTGGGGGTCCCCCTTGAAATTTCCCAAAGGAAAATCGAAGAAGTAACTTCCCGGGGGAAATTGCCCGTGAAATGGGAATTAAATTCAAATTCTACTTGGAAAATTTAGCTCGATTTTTGGGCGTGCTTATTATATATTTTTAAACTATTTGTAATTGATTATACAGTTCAGAGGGAAAACGTCTAAAAACTCAACCCGCACAAAAACAGTCCCAAGTCTAAATATGAGTATGTTACACGTGTACAGTAATAAATCGTGCTAACTAAATAATACAAAATACGAACTAAAAACTTAGCTTACTGAGTTGGGACAGCCCGATAAGTAACAATATAATGAATACACTTCTACATTAAAAGCCTAGAAAAAATGGGAAAAAGCCTTGGTATTTATGACAGCTAAAAATAAGTACATAAATGATTTTTATTATTTTCACAACTTAAACAATATTTAATATAACCCCATCATTGATTTGTGTGTTCTGACAATTCGACTATCTTAGACAATATTAATAATCAAAACCGCAAGACAAGAGTTGTGGATTTCCAAAACCCAAAATAGAATATTGGACAAAATTTTAAAAGCCCCAAGTGACACGGAAAAAAAAGAAAGTTTGCCATCTCGAGGTATCGCACCCATCACGAAAGCTAAGATAAATTTTAGTATCAAATTTACAATTTTTATATCTTTTAAGATGTATATAAAACCCACGAAGCTTGGCTCATAATGATTTTTGTCTTCATCATTTTATTAATATTTTTAACCCATATAAATACATATAAATATTAATATATATACAAAATTTTCACTAATAAAATGTATCATATTGTGAAAATTTAAATTTTTTTTTAAAAAAATCATTGTACTTGACATGTATATTTATAAAAATAAATACATGAAACCCGGTTTTAATTTTTAATATTTCCCAAAACTTTTGATTTGTCTATTCCCCCACACTTTTTTAACTATTTTAAATAATATTAATAATCTAAAATCAGCAAGACGAGAGGGGGAGAATTCCCAAACCTAAAAGCAAATTGTTATTTTCCCCAACGGTTTTTCCCTTTGGGCTCCAGTCTCATCGATAAAGGTTTCAAGGGGTTTGGGTTTTTTACTTTGAGTAATTTGATGATAAGGGAAGACAAAGGCGAAAGAAAGGCTAACAGGGGTTTTGGGTTTAAAAGAAAATGGTTAGATTTTTTTCTCCTTTCGGCTAAAATAATCAATCTCCCCGGGGGTTTGGGTTTTTTAAACATTCACTTATTAAGGTATCTAGAAGCATAAAAATAAAAGGGAACAAACAAGGTTTTAAATTTTTAAAAAATATAACACATCGCGACTATGTTTTGGGTACGAAGATCTACATCATAGACTTAAAATGGATATGTCTAAATTTCTAAGTAATGTAAAATGACAATAAAAAAAAAAAAAAGTAAAAAAAATTAGATTTAAAAATTAGACATGACACTTCATGGTAAAAAAAAATTTCATTAAAAAATTAAAGACTTTTTATTAATAATTTATAAACCCCTTATGGTTTAAAAATTTGCTTATAATCTTTAAAGGGCGGGTGGTTAAAATATACTCATTAATTTTTTTTAGTTTAGCTTGAAGTGTTAGAAATATTATCATTAGGAAGAGGTTCAAGGGTTTAAATAGACAAAAAGTAAACGTTTTGAACCCGGGGATTCCAAACGCTACCATTAAATTTCCACCTGGCCCGAGCACGTGAACTGCGTCTTTACTCTTGTGTGATTCTCCGTGACGGTTTTTTCCATCATTCTGCTCGGAGGACAATGGGGTATGACGCAAATTTTTTGCAGAGCTGGATGTGTGGGCTGGAGATACGTGCCATTACATCCATTTAACCTTGGGTATGAAATCTCATCCCTTTTGATGTTGAGTTGCCCTTTTTAATTTCGGGGCCGGGGATCATATTGCAAGTCAAGGGCTTTGATTTTTAAGTCAAGGTCCAGATGTGGAATTAAACTCCAGGGGTTCAATTGATAATTTTGGGCCCTTTGGGAATTAAACCCACTAATTTAGATGGAGGAAAAAATTTCTTTTTTTTTTTTCCGGTCACCTCACATACACACACATACATACATACACGCATATGAAAATACATAAAAAACGATATAAAATACATATAACATACACACTTGTTTTAATTGTAAATTTACACATATTTTTTAAAAAAAATTTAAAAACACATATATAAAATTAATAAAAAAAGTTGCAGCAAAAATTATAAAAACACCAATATACATATGGGTTTTTTACAAAATCAGAGGGTTGGAATTTTTTTTTTTTTGTTTTTACAAAATTTTTCGAGCCATTATCTTTTACTTTTTTAAAAAATTTTTCTTTTTATTTTTTTTTCTTTTTTTTATGGAAATATTATTTTATTAAGAAAACTTTTTAAATTCAAAAACCAAATTATTAAATTGAGCAACTTTTACGTTAGATTAAAAACATTTAGATTCACTGAAAAAACCCTTTATTTAAAAAAGAAAAACTCAAAATTTGGGTTGAAGAACCCAAAATTTAATTAAAAAAAAACCCTCTATTTCTTTAAAAAATCCCCTAAATTGATTTAACATTTTACTTTTTTTAGTAGTTATTTAACAAAATTTTACATAGCAATATTTCAAAACTTTTTTATGTTCTTTGTTATTTTTAAACTTTTCAAATGAATATTGCAAATATTTACTCAAATTATTAAATATATGAAGAACTAAATATATTTTATCAAATTTTAATAAAAAAATTCGTCTATTTTTAAAAAGCAAAAACATTTAACTTAACGAAATTTGGTAGTTGGACAAAGCAAAACAATCAAAATGAATGATTTGCTAACATGACCTAGTTTTTGATTTTCCCCCAATAAATGACCCCCTCCCTCCAAACTGGATTCAGACTCCTCTTAAGTTTGGGGATGAAAGGATTTCCCCCATGCTTGAAACCTAGCTTAATGATATTTTTCCGCTATCTTGATGCCTCTTTTTTTGGGGGGGGAAATTTTATGTTAAGGTGGTTTTATATGTTAAAGGATGTAAGTGGGTGAGTTTTTATAGGGTATTCAAATTTTTATGGCTCGTTAATTATTATATAGAGTATTTTTGTTTTGGGGATGGATTTTGGTAAAAATTTAAAATTTTATAAAATTTGGTTTAAGATTGGGGGATGTCAGAAAAACCCTCGATAAAAAAACTTGATCCTTTAAAAAAAAGTTAATAAAAAATGTCTTCTAGATTAAAGTAAATAATAAAAATTTCGAAATTTCCAAGAAAAAATTTGGGTCTAACTAAAAAAAAGTTGTTTAACCTTTTTAACCCTTTATTGTGTTTTCCCCTTAAATACTATTTTGACTTGGATTTTTAAAGCTATATTGTAAATAACAAAAAGCATTCATAAATGAATAAACAATTATTTTAAGTTAAACCATAAAACACTATCATAAAAAATCGTTTTAAAATTTTTTTTAGTATATATTATATTTATAGGTAATGTTTAATTGTACAACTGGACAAAATTTAAAAACTTTTATTTTAAATTTTTTTTTTATATTTTACTTAGTAATTGGATAAAAAATTAGACTGATGGACTAAAAAAAAAAATCTAAATTTTATCTTATTTACACCATGGGTATAAAAACAAAATTTATAGAACATAAAAAAAAAAATACTTTTTTTTTCTAAAAAATATCTCTCTAAATTCCCTTAATTTTAATATTGAGTTAATTGATATTATTTTTTTAAAAAATTTTAAAAGATTACTTTTTTTATAATATAAACTAATAATTTTTTAATAGCTAGAGAATTTTATGGATTTTTATTTTAAAAATTTATTAATTTTTTTAATTTTATAAATTCTGTAAGACTTGAAATTTTAAGTAATCATTCCGAGCAAATAATTTAGGAAAATACAAAAAAAAGTAGGCCGAATTTTCTTTTGAGTCCAAAGAGTTAGATAAGGACTCCATGGGTCCCCAAAATGAAAATATAATAAAAAAAAAAAAAAATTATAGCCAATAATAGTTTAAATTTTTCTAAAATATACTTTTTGGGATATTAATGCTGGGAAACGCGTTATTTAGGGAACAAAAATTAAATAAATTTTTTGAGATAAATTAAATTTTCATTACAAAATTATAGAATGAAATAAAATATTACGTAAAAATAGTACCTACACCCTGGGTATAATAATTAAGTACAAATATAAACAGTAAATATTTAAAATCCCCCAAAAAATACATAATTAGATAAAAATACATAAGAAAAATAATAAAAAAATTTGTAAAAAATTTAAAAAAGCAAATTTTAAGGATTAGGGCATGAGACTTTTTTTGTATAGCTATTGAATAGATAAGTAAGCTTAAGACACAAGATATGCATAGTCAAGGGGTTTCTTAAGCTTAGAAGAGAGGAAAAACTCTCATTTTTTCATCATTTAAGGGAAAGAAAATATCACCAAAGCTTTATGATGGGTTTTTTAGGTAAATTAAATCCAAAAAAAACCCAAAAAGGAAGAAGAAAAATGAAGGAAAATTTTTAGGAAAAATAGAAAAAAAATTGCGTAAACTGTACAACTTCATGGGGCACAAGTTTAGGAAAATTTTAGGGGTGAACCACTACCATCCCCCAAATTTTGTGGGGGGTGGGAGCTAGCGAGGCCAACAACAGGAAAAAGAAGTGGGTGGGGGGGAAAGGGTTAAATTTTCTATTAAGTTGCAATTTCAACCTGTCCTGAATTTAGTAAAAAAATTTTAAAAATAAATCAAAAAATTATAAAAAAAAAAAATTTTTTTGAAACATTTTTTTTCATGTACTTTTTTAAAAAAAAAACGATTTTTAAGATTTTTAAGTAGGTATATGAACTCCTTAAAAGATCTCCGAAAAACGAGTATTTTTAAAGTTATTTTAAATTATCTTATTATTGTAGTTTTTAAAACCCAAAAATTTTTTTACAACATCCTTATTGCAAATTTTAAAAATGGGTTTTGAAGTATTTTTTGGGCAAATTTTTTTTAAATTTTTTTTATTTTCAAAACCCTTTAAATTAAGAGAAAAAGGCCATTTTTCAAAAAATTTTGTGGGAAAATTTTCTTTGAAAAATAATTTGTATCTAATTTTTGGGAACACAGGGAGGGGTTTTTTTTGAGGGAAAAGTGATTTGGAGTTTAAAAAATCTATAAGTTATTAGTTATGGGATTAATATACTTGTCAGGGAAATTTTAAAAGGGGGATAACAGGATTCCTAAAATTTCCATATTACTATGTATCCATGATACAAAAAACCCCTTTACAAATAAAAAATTATAAGACTCTAATTAATTAATTAATTACTAAGATTTTTTGTTTTTTAATTTTTTAAATTTTATCATAAAAAAATAGATAAATTTTTATACCCCAATATTTCACAGTTTTTGAAATCATAGATGCCCGAGCCAAATTTTTTCAGTATATTTTATGAAAAAATTTAAATTTTTTTCTTTTTTCTGATTAATACTAAATCCTAACACATTTAATATTAATCTTCGATTAAAGAAATTAAGAAATTTCATTTTTTTTTTTATTAAAAATAATTTTTGGAGTCGCCCCCCAAACCCAAAAGTTGGGAAAAGAAAAAGAAACCGTAATAAATTTGGGGTAGATTGATTACGATTTGTTTTCCGATCTTTAATTTAAATTTTGAACGAAAACCATAGGGTTCGGGAAATTGGGGGGCTAACCAAATTAAACCCTAAGGGGTACGACTTTTCTATTTATCGAAATTGGGGTTTTTTTTTCTAATTAAAATATTTAAAAAAAAATAAATAAATAAAATCAAAATAAAAAATAACCAAAATTTTTTCTACATATTTTATCGTCACCCCGAACATGCCTACAAAATTTTTAATGGTTGATTTTTTTTAAATTTTTAAAAAACTGCTCGAACTTACGTTTTTAATTTATTCGGTTTATTTAAAAAAAATCTAAAAGTGTCCAAACCCTCTTTAATGTTTTTTTTTTTTTTATAAAAAAATGCTCTAACAATCCTATTTTTTTTTAAAAAAGGTTTTTTATGTTATTTTTTTTTAATTTTTGAAAATTTTTTTTCAATGTGAAAAAGGGTTTAATAATAATAAATAAATAAATAATTAATTAATTTTCTATATATGATTACTAAAAAATCTAATCCAAAAAATCTTATGCTAATATATATATATTTATAATCCACAAAAATAAGTATATAGTTAAAATTTAAGTTAGTAATATCATATACTCTAATGAAGAAAATAAATAAAAAAAATATAATAAAAAAAAGAACAATACAAAAAAAATCTCTACAACTAATATTATCCGTATATAAAAGTACTACGCTAAGTAACTATAGAATTAGTAATACAAGGTAAAAAATATAATAATCTAAATAAAAAATTAATGAACCTGATTGTTCTGCAGCGGATTTGCCTACTCGTAGACCCAACGGTAGCCGTGCTGAATTTTGGTTTTTCCAACAGTGATCTGCAAACTAGGTTCTGTCCAGGACGTTGGTACAGTGGCTTTTTGGGGAAATACGCTGAAGCGTTGGGTTTTTTTGGGCAATGCAGTGTTCGGGCCCGACAGGGATAGCGGAGTATGACGGATTTGTTAGGGATCTGGGTTTAAATGGGTTTATATGTCCCCCGGTCAGGGGTTAAAAAGGGGATGCCGGGTAAGGACTTTCGGTTGGGTTAGTTTTTTTGGATGGGCTGTGATGGTTGTAAAATTCAGAAAATGTAGGTTGTTTTTTGGCTGATCGGAATGTGGGTCTTGGTGGTAGCTTGGACGCCAATGTTTTTGAGGATCTTTAGTGTGGGGTTTGTGGGAATCCGTGTTTTGTTGTACAAGGGGCAGTAGAAGTGATCAAGGGGGGGGTGTGATCGTGGGATGCTGCGGTGCAATGAAGTGGGTGTTTCAGGTGAGTGCCAATTGGTAACAGTGTAGACTGTAGCTGAACTGCAACTATGGACTTAAACCTTCGAACAGTGCGGTAGCAGTAAACGTTAGAGTACAGACTGTGAATTGTAGCGGGGCAGTAAGGGAATTATGCTCTTGGTGATTGTGAAATTTTAGTGACGTGCTTCTATTGTGTATAGAGAGTTTTTTCAGGTGGGGTGTGCGTAGGGATTCTGCAGTGGGAAAGGGGTGTCGTCGGGAAGAAAGGGAGAGCCGCTGCATGGGGTAGTATGCCCTTTTGGTCATGCGTGGATAGCAGTGGGCACGCAGATGTGGACCCGCGAACTGAAAATGTATGTGTTTGTGACCGAAACTATGCCGTTCCCTTTCTGCTGCTTGGAGATGAGAATTTAAGCGTTCGTGACTGTTGCAACAAGTGGATAAAAAAACGAATAGAGTTTCTTTTTTTATCCCCCCATTTTTTCTATTTTTTTCTATCTAATTTTTTTTTATAATATTCTTAATTATTTTGTTTCCTTAAACTTAATTTACCTATTTTTTTTTCTTTGGGGGGGAAAAAAAAAAAAATTGATTTCGAAATGGATTTTTTTTTTTTCAAAAAGAAAGGGAAATTATTTAGATCCGGGATGGGATTTCATAAACAATTGCGGAATACTTCATTTTTTGGGAACATTCCCTAATTAAAATTTCCCTATATATAGATTTTTTTCAAAAGATCTTTAAAATAAATCACATAGGTGCCTGTTGAGACCCAAAATCTCGAATTAAATCCAACCCAAATACTCCAATACTTATCTGTTAGACCATTAGCCTTTTTTTTTTTTTATTTTTTTTTTTAAAATTTCAGGGTTTACCCAAAATTAAATTAAAAAAAATTTTAAAAAAATTATTTTCCGGGGTTCCCTTTTTTTTAAAATAATTTTTTTTAAACCAATTAAAAACCCTTTAAAACTTAAATTTGGGGTTTTTAATATAAGTTACTTTCCCAAAAATTTACAAAACTCTTTATAATTTTTTTTCCCTTTTTTTTATTATTATTTTTTTTTTTATTTTCAAACATTTGTTAATTTTTATTAATTTTTAACTTTAATTAATTTTTTTTTTTTTTTTTTTTATTTTTTAATTTGGATTTTTTTTTGTAAAAATAAAGAAATTAGAACTACAAAAAGACAAAAAATTAGGTGTTACAGTAAAAATAATCGATATCTCTTATCGGATAAAAAAAGTAAACTTGTGGACTTTATAAATTATGTCCAAAATGTACTATCTTTTTCTATCAATATACTTTATGAAATTTCTTGTTAGTTATAGGTTTATAAAACTCAATTTTTTTCTTAAACATTTTGACAAGAATTACTTTTTAGCAAATATTTTAAAAAATGGCATCACGATTTTATATCAAAAGGTATGAAATTAAATGCTTCAAAGTGGTAATTTTTAAACCCACTTTATGGAGACTATTTTTAAATTTAAGGGTTTAAAGAGTTTGGGTTTTCCCTAGTTTATAATATTTTTATAAAATAGATGTATTACTACTCCTTAGTTTTTGGGGCATGACAAATTTAAAAATACATTCAAATCTTATTTCAAATAAATATAAAAATAAAATTTAAAAAAATATATTAAACAATTTTGAAGATAAAAAATATTAAAGTATAAAAAGGAGTTTTTTTTTAATTTTGTAAAAACCCAAATTTTAAATATAACAAATTTATACTGTCCGATTCTTTTTATACTCATTCTTTTTAAAATTTTTTTTCCCGATCCTATCCTTTCGCCCAAACAAACGTACATAGTTTAAGATTATGTTTTTCCAATTTGCTTTTAAAAAGAATAGTGGGTAATGATTTGTTATAAATTTTAATTTATTCTTTTTTCATAAAGTTATGGACTGTTTTTTAGTCTTCTCCCTCTTTATGTCATGTTTGCCCTTTATAAAAAATAACTTCTTCATAATCGTACCTTAAAGTTGATTTTAAATTTCGTCCCTTTGACTAACAATAACCAATAAAATTGCTCCCAAACCTATAAAATCATATCATGTGTGTTTCCCGACGCGTTATTTTCAAAATTAAAACACCCTGTTAAAAAAATATTCTCCCCCCCGAAATTTTAAAGGAATGAAAGGCAAGCATATGTTATATAAATTGATATAGTTAATAGTATAATATATATATAATATATTATATCAAGAAAGCAAAAAAAAAAGGGTTCATAGAGGTAAGGGTAAATACATTTATAGGGTTTTCGCTTCTTTTTACTGAATCGAACAAAAATTTTCGTTTTTTTTTAAAACGAATCTAGTTATACGGTTTGATTTATAAATTTTTTAAATTTAATTTAAAAATGGTTTGATTTTAATTTTTATCCACAGGGGGTTTTAAGTTCTATTTTTTATTAAAAATTTTTATCTCTAATTTTAAAAATAAAATTTCAAAAGAATTTATTGAACTTAATTTTAATAATTAACACAAAATTTATGATAAAAAATAACAAGATAAAAAATTTAGATTAAATTTTTGAAGATTGATGAAAAAAAAGGGATAAAATAATTATATAATTTTTTTATTTAATTAAAACAGTTTAATTCAAAAATTATGATAAAAAATAACAAAATAAAGAAATATTTAATTAAATTTATGAAGATTGATGAAAAAAAAAGTATAAAATAATTTCTTTAAATTTTTTTTTTTAATTAAACAGGGGGGTTTTTTTTTTGTTGTTTATTTATTTTTAAACATAAGAAGAAGGAATTGGACGATAAATTAAATGATTTATAAAAATTCAAAATTTTTTATTCAAATTTGATTCTATTCAAAGTTGAATGTTTAATGTTTTTGTACGATTTTTTTAAAATTTTAAAGGGGAACTAGGCGGGTTTAGAAAGTAAAAACACAAAACACCGTTGCCCCCGAAGAAAAACCGACACTTGTCGGTCATCAATTTTGGGCCCTTTGACCCTTTTTTTTTTTTTTTAATTTTTTTACTATTTTGTTGGGAAAAAAAAAAATTTTATAAAGCAAATATTGATATTTTTTAAAGACACATTAACTACAAAACCCAATTTTTAAAGAAATAACAAATGATTCACAAAAACCCTGATAGTGACCCCAGAACCTTTTGTAGACATGTATCTTGTTGCCCCCCTAAGTGCTCGAAAAACACCTCAGGCACATGATACGAAAGTAACAATTTGCAATAAAGCAAACGAATCAAAAGGTTTTAACACGATAATTTTATACAATATAAAAAATTTGATATGGATAATCCATAAAACAGACTTTTTGTTGAGAATTTTTAAATCGATCGACATTATTTTTAAAAAAAATTACGTAAAAAAAAATTAAAATCTATGAAAATTTAATAAATGCTGATTACATGGGGAAAAAAAAAAAAAAATTTTAATAGAAGCCTTAAAAGCTGACTCGAGGGTGAACCAAACCATCTGCAAAATCCCTTTCAACGACAAATTATGCAGTTTCAAAACCTTATAAAACATACCAAAAATCCCTCTCGTTAAATACATTTCTTATTATAGCAATCTCAATATCAATTTATCCTTCACATAACACCAACATTCTTAGTTTTTTCAGAATAATGAAGAATTACAATCCATAAACCCGACAAAAATTTACACACTAATTCCCCCAAAACTCCATCTCAATACATAATTCATTTTAAATTTATATATATATTCAAAAAAATTTCCCAAATTAAACAAATAATTTTTTTTACAAACCGTCTTTAAACTTAAAGAATCTTACAATGAAACCGTTAAAATTCCCAATACTTTATTATTATATAAGAAAATAACCCAACGTTCATATCATTAAGGTATCTTTAAATTCCAAATTTATAACATTAATATATTCGCAAACATTCTTAAAACCCCAAATTTAAAAAATAAAATAAAAACCTAAAATTCCCAAACAAAGGAAGCAAGAATTACCCTCGTGCCTGTCTCGTGGAGCAAAGAAATTGCTTGGGAAATACTTGTATTAGTAATGAAATTGTGTCTCGTGGCATGCTTGGAGATAATCTCATCTTTTTTTTTTCTTTTTTTCCTCCCTTGGAAATACTTGTATTTATAAAACTTTATAAGAAAACAGAACCACCAAAACAGCTTTTTATATATCTTGATAGAATAATTGCACTGGGGAAACAAATTCTTTTGTTCATCTACCTTGTGTTAATAATAAATTTCCCAAAACCACATCAAAACCCAAAAATAAGAATAAAAAAAAAACGAAAACCAAGAAAAACATCAGCACTTAAACCCGAAAGAACACGTTGGTGGGACTTCTCAAAAGCTTAACAGCACGATAATCAAATTTATCCCCCAAATTTATGCTTCTTTTAAGTCAATTGATAAGTCTATTTTGAAAGGGTTTCCTAAAACGCTACACCGTAAAAAATGAAAAGTTTATTTTAAAAACGAGAAATATTACTCATTAAGAAAATCGAAATAGAAAAACTCTTCCCCATACCTTTTTGGGTTATGTAATCAGATACACCTATATTAACTCATTCAAGTAACATAATAAACTTGTTTCCCAGATTTTGGTGACAAATCTATTTTTCATCTCCTCAAAATTTTTATATAGAGTTTCTTTCTCCAATGATTATAAGAACCAAAATACAGCTAAGCCTATGTTGAAAAGCCCTACATTTCATATAGGTTTTTCGCGTTTTTAAAAAAATTTTGATTTTTTACCAGATAATATAAAAATCACTATCTAAAATTTAAATTTTTTTTTTTTTTTCTAAAAATTTAAACTTCAAATATAAAATAAAAAAAAACACATAAAATTTGGAAGAAATTTTTGGGTATTAATCCCATTTCCAAATATAGAGTGAAGTAAGATGTAAACCCATGATACCGAATTTCAAAAAATTTTAAGGGAATAAAATTAAAAAAACCCCAGAAAAACTATATTGTCGCGTTTCAACACCATATTATAAAATTTTTAAAAAATTTAAAAAAAAAGGAGAGGATTCAATAAAACAGCCTTACGCCAAGGACACTTTTCCCCTCATTACTAGTTAAATTGCAGCAAACAAACGTAGGAAACTTCTTAGTATCCATAAATAACTTTGCATCGATGAAACTTTTTTGCCCGGGATAGCTTTTTTCCCAAAAGCAAACAAATAAATTCTGGGGTTGAAAGGTTGTCACAAAAATAAAATCCTCCACAGCAATCTAAACATAAATTAAAAAGGGAAAATTTTGGAAAAAAAAAAAGAAGACTAATGCTTCCAACAATAAATTTTAATTTTTTTCCCCTCTGTATTTTCATTTCTTACGTGCCGAAATTCCCAAAATTTTCCTAAAAAACCTCCAACTAATTTTTTTAATTTTTTTCTCGGGGAAAAAACAAAAAATTTGTGAGCCCCCAATTAAAAATTTTCATTCTCAAATTTTTTGTATACTTTTAAAACATCATCAATCCTAAGTCCACCCTCATTTTACAAGGTAAAAAAGTCTCACTTGTATAAACTTTTAGACAAATATATTATGCATGTGTGTTTATGGCATGAAAAAATTATAGTTACCACATAATTTCTCTGAACTTGAACCTTTTGTTTCAACATTGAATAATTATTTTTCTGAACAATATATTCTTTTAGCTCTCTGGAACACAAACCTTTTTTTTTTGTTATGATAATAGGCTTTTTTTGTATTAGAATATGGAGACACTGCAGGGCCAATTGAAAAAACATAATTTTTGTTGTGTGTCCGCAATAAAATTGGGCACTTGCTTTTTAAGAGGGGTAGGATTTAAATAAGCTTGAAGCGCCCCCCAACTAAACGCAATCCGGTGCCACTGCCCCATACTCAAAAGCAATAAAATTTTTGGTATTCCCAAAATAAAATAAACAAGAAATTTATGCATTTCCGTAATCTTTGCAATGCTCAAATAATTCAAAAGGCATTTTCCCAACGCTCTCGATAATTTTAGTTTTTTTATTTTAAAGAGCCCCAATTTTTGATAAAAATAAAAAAACAAAGAAAAAAAGAAAAAAAAAATTTTCAAAAAGAAAAGAAATATTAAAAAGATTTTTAAAAAATAGATTTTTTAGGGTCCCAAAGGATTCGGTTTTAGCTCATATCAAATAGTCTTATCTTAAAAAGTCACATAATTTTTTAAAAATAATTTAAATTTTAATAAATATTAAAAAAAAAACTAATAACTTTTTTATAAAGTACTTAGACCCTTTTATTTGATTTTACTTTAAGTCATGGTTTTGAATCTCCCTCCCAAACCCTATCTGCTTTTTCTTTTTTGTTTTTGTTTTAAAACAATTTTAAACATACCCGGGAAATTTAAATCTAATTATAAATCTTGTTAAATTTTTTGAAACCCAATAGAAATTTTTTTTAAATCCGATATGATAAAAAATTTGTAAGATTCAAATTTAACTTTTATTTTTCTCAAAATTTAAAATTTTGGGCCCCCATAAATATTTGTTTTGGAGATTTATATATAACAATTGAACGACATAAAAGATTTCTCAATTACACATCCACGAAAACAAATCACGCTCAACCACTTCAACTCTCCACTTTTGAAACCCCCCCCCCCATTCAACGAACCAACGTCGTACATCTACAGAACAGCAGCAAACTATGGCGTGAATCATGCAATGAATAGCAACTGCCCGCAAACGATCTGTCATTTAACCAGACTCAACTAGTAAGTCGGGGCTCGGTTTTTTCGCTCCAAGTGAGTTGAATTGAAGCCACGACTAGCTGCAATGAACTGCAGCAAAGCACCCTTAAAAATGAGAATCATATGGATAGCAACTATACAACTAAATAATTAGCGCCCACATGGCACTTTATAAGAATTCTACCGAGACCACAAAACAACAGCAGGTGGAGTAGCTTCCAAGTCGTGTGACAGCAGGTGCAACTCCAAGCTCCAAACAATTGAGACAAATTTGCCATTCCACAAAAATTCAGCAGCTTGAAATAGTTGATGGACCCTTAACTAAGCAGCCGAAAGCTCTACAACAGCAACACGAACAGCACACCATGCCAAGCAATGAAAGCTCCAGGGACAACACTGCTGTGCACTTACCCTGAGCTTCATCATGCCAAGAACAGGGCAACAAACCCATCCCCACAGCCCTTTACCACATAGGGGAGTTTCAACTAATCAAACAAGAAGTCATACCCTCCTTCGACAAGCCCCTGTTTCGAACCCACACACCCGGGAGCACGTCCACCTACTTCGCCGAGCACGTCCACACCCCTTTCACAATCTCGCACACACAACCACGCAAACTCACTGCTCGTCTATTTTCATACACACACAATATCCCCAAACTTTGCTGTCCACGTCCACACAGCATAACGATCACCGTCCTAGACGATCATCCCTAAAAACCAAATGATGCACGTACGACCACTCAAAAACCAATTCGCGCCACGAGCACCAGATTCACAACGGCACTTTAGGGGGCATACGACCTGATTTTCAACGTGCCACACCCCACCAATTTCCCGACGCCCACACTGTAACCCCACTGCCCGGAACCCCCCCGTTAAAACCCTCTTTTTACACAAGGAGCTGACCCCCCCAGTTACGTACAAATACCATTAAACATCGAACGATCCCAAGCCAACGCCCTCCGACGAGCACCAACAATCGGGGAAAACCCCGGAAACACTATGACATGATGTTTAAGCCTCTTTTTGGATTTTACTTTCTCACAAAATAAAATTTTCCCTTTTTTGTTTTGGTACCCAAAATTTGGGCATAGGCCCATTGAATCGCTACCCCTTAGAGAAGACCTGACCCGGCTTGTGTTTAGAGCCCAAGAGGGGAACCCAAAATTCGGCCCGCATTGTTTAACTAACCACTGACCCGTTTTTAAATTGGGTCTGTTTCTTTCTTTTTTTTTTTTTTTTCTTATTAACTTATTTAGTTAATTTTTTTTAGTTTTTAAAAAAAAAAAAAAAAAATTTAAAAAAGGGAGCTTTTTTTTAAAGGCCCTTTTTAAAGAATTTTTTAGTAAACTTTTTTTTATTGTTTTAAAATTTTTTATTTTTTAAAAAAAATTAACTCAATCAACTCGTTCAAAAACTTTGGATTGTCTTTCAGAATTTTTTAGGAAATAGAAATTTTAAATTAGAACCCTTTGAGAATTTTTTTTTAATAAATTAATTGGATTAAAAATGTAAACTCCAAAAATTTTCAAAAATTAAAATAAACTAATATAAATAAAATTTTTAAAAAGAACTATGGGAATTTAATCCCAATTAAACGAGTTAAAAATTTGTAAAAAGTTAGGTTTTTTTTTTTATTTATTTTTTTTTTTTTTTCCTTTTAAACATTAAAAAAAAATAATTTTTAAAAATAAAACCTAATAAGTAGTCCCCAAATTTAGAACTTTCTGGGTTTTTTTAAATTTTAAATCAAAAAACGATTTGTTAAATTGTAGTCAATACATCCAATTGATTATAATTTCCCCTTTTTTTTCCCCAAATTTCGGACTAGTATTTAAATCCAAAAATTTTTTTTTTTAAATTTTAAAAAAAAATATAATTTTTTAAATTTTTCTAGTTAAAGGGTTAAAAACCAAAAAATTAGGGGTTTAAATATTAATCAAAAAGTGGGGGAAAAAAAAACAAATAAGGGGAAAACAAATCAAATAAAAAACCAAAATATTCAAGCTCGACGGTTTAGGGGACTTCATTGGGGGCCTCAAGAGAGCTAACTATTAGAATTTACCGAAATTAAGATTATTTTTAAAAAAATATATACTTAAGTTGGTTATTATTTTATTTTATTTTTTTTATACTAACAATTTTTTTATAGCCATCTAAGGGAGATCCCTTTTAGGGTTTTTTTTATTTTTCTTTATTTATTTTTGTAAACATATATGTAAAGGGTAGATAAAAGGGTTTGAACCAATTATTTTAAGACCTTATGAAGGGTGGCATTGTAAAAGTTTCAGATGTCGTAGGGCAACTACCCTTTTTGGGGCTAATTAGGTTACCCCACTCAATTCAAATGTTATTATAGATTCGTTAAATTTTAAAAAACACAATAATTGCAAAACTTGGGGGACTTTTAAATCCCACCCTTTTATAAATGAAAACTTTTTTCCAAAAAATTTTGAGAAAACCCCTAATGTGGAAACCTAGATGGATAAGGGCAGTTGTAAAGTTATATTTTCTTGCATTTTTCATATATTTTCCTAAATAGTCCCACTATAAATATTTCTCGGTAATAATTTCCCTATGTAAATTTTAGGATATACTTTGATTGTAATTTTAAATTTTTTCTTTAGATGGGTTATGACAGATCAAGTTAAGGGGTTTTTAAAACAGATCCATGTCCACTCCCCGGGTATTGAAAAAAAAAATTACCCCCTATATGTGTTTCCCAACTTTTTAGCCCTATAAGTAAAAATTTTATTAAAACAAGTTTAAGTCAAATTTTGGTCTCTAAAAAAAGACCCTTTATGAATATTCCCTTTTAGTGCAAGTTTTAGTACATATATAAAAAGCTCAATCTGTCGCTTTTTGTTTGGGCCCACTTTAGTTGAGCCCAACCCTCATAAAGTAAATAGAAAAAAAAAAAAAAAAAAAAAAAAAGGCAAAAAACAAAACAATAAAAAAAAAAAATAAACCTTGAAATAATTTTTACGTAGTTACCTTTTGGGGGCAAGTATTCTACCAAAAAGGGAAAATTCATTTTTTTGGATAGATTAGCATTTTGGGTAAATAACTTTTTTAAATCTTCTCTTTTTATATTTTATTTTTTCATTCTTTAGAATCCCTTTTTTTGAAAATAGACTTTCATTAGTATTGTTCTATAGGTAAAAAATTATGTAGGCTTTTTTATGGAATCTTAAGAAAGCAATTCCCCTTTAAAAATTTGATTACTTATTTTTCTGTAATAAAAAAACCCTAACTTTTTCTCTCTTTTAAAAAAGAAAAAAAAAAGTTGTTAACATTTACAAATCCTTATGGGACTAGGCTAAGCATAAACCCACATGGTCTTTAAGGAAACCCAACCAAACACAAACCCCTACTCATCAAAAAGGGTTTGAACCAACTTAAAGCTACTGAGCCATCAATTTTAATCATGAACCCAAGTCAAAATATGAAGCCTTTAAACACCATTTTGAGTTTAAACCTTAGTATAAAAAAAAAAAAAAGGGTAGGGGTGGGGGGAGGCAATTTACAGTTTTTTTACCTTAAAAGACGCAATACTAGTCTATTCAACTTTAAAGAACTGAGCCCGAAACCCAAACATAGGAGCTAAGGGGCATTAGGACCTATAAGCAAAGGGCCAATTTAAGCAAGAACTCAAAAAGTGTGCAGCATTTGATCTTTGAAATTTCTTTTTTAAACTCAAATCAAGTGAAAGTTATTGTTTCGAACAAAGGGCATTTTTTTAAAAAATTTGGAGAAGGATGGGGCGACAAGGTCAATCTCCACCTGAGGTAAATTTAACATAAGCTTTTACCTGGGGAATTGATAACTCACTTTTAAAAATTTTTAGAATAAAAAGAGGCAAGTTATATTTTTATATACTAACCCTTGAACATTTTTGAGAATTGAGTGACATAGGGGTGGGGGGTTTTTAACTCATTTCTTAAAAGAAGTCTTTTTAAAAATTTTGACACGTAGATTGAAATAAATTTAGGCATTCATTTTCAAATCCTAAACATAATTATCCTTTTTAACTTCTTTAAACCCCAATTCAGAGTGCTTTCAAATGAAAACCTTATCAAAAACCACCCCACAATTAGTTAATTCAAAGGTTGGGGTTTTTAATTAAAAGAGAAGGATAAAACGGGTTTGTATTACCTTAGTGATAACAATTTAAAGAAAACTTTTGTTTTAGATAAATTGTTCCTTTAAAGAAGAGTCAAATTTTTCCCAAACATCTGAAGACTATACATCCCTTTCCCCAAGCCCATACTTAGAACCCATGGATTCAGGGCCTTAAGTTTTTCCCAAAAACAAAGACTCAACAATAGAGAAAATTTCCTTTTTTGGGAGAGAAAAGCAAGAAATGATGGGAAAAAAAAAAAAAAAGAAAAGAAAGAAAACAGAAAAAAAAAAAAAAAAATCAAAAGAAAGAAAAGGAAAAATGGGCCTTTAAAAATTTGGGGTTAAGAAAAGCCCAACCAAAGAAGGCCTAGAAGCCTAAGTTACTTTAAAAACACAAGGTTTTTAAAACGCATTTCCAACCACAAACACAAAAATCAATATTCGTTTCAGAATCACACTCTAAATCACAAATACGAAACCTTCCTATTTATTTTGAATCACATAAGACCCCCTCACCAGCAAAACCTTCTATACGCGATAAAATCTTTTCTAATCCTTTAAAAAAATAATTCTCTAAAATAAAAATAAATTTTTTAAACTAAGGTAAGCAAATATTTAGTTTTTCCTTAAGGGTTTTTTGACTTATGCACTTGGATTGGATAAAAGTATTTATTTCAAAAAAACCTTCTCATTAATCTTTTTATGAAACCATTTTAAACCCAAAAACTCAATTTACAATACTAAACCCCAAAAAAAACCCAAAAAATTGATTAAAGCGAAACACTTGTAAAAATGGGCTATAATTTTTAGAATAATAGTCAAGAGCTTTTGAAAAAGTGGGAGGAAGTTTTTCTTCGATTAAACTGATTGTGAGTTACCTTTAGCTTTTTAAATAAATATTTAAAAAACATAGGGTCTCACCAAATTTTTTAAAATCATAAGGTCTCACCAAGAAGCCAAAATTAGGATATAAATTAAGAAGGGGGAAAAAGATACCCTACATGGTTTTCCAAGGAAAGGGATGGTCCCTAAAAGCTTGTTTTTTAGATAAAGCTTTGATTCATTAGCAAACCCTTTTAGAAAAAAAAAAGAAAATGAGAAAAAAAGATAAAAAAAGGAAAAAAAGGGGGGTAAATTTTTACAAGGGTTTTTTCTATTCATTTTTTAAATCTATGTCGGCTCTAGTGGGCCCAAACTTCCCTCCGTATCAAAACGGTTTTTTACTAAATTTCCCGTTTGTAAATTTCTTAAGTTAAGAGGTTTTTCAAAAGGGTTACATCCCCAAATTTTTCTTTTTTAAGGTTCTTAAAAGCCCGAGGGGGGCTTACCCTTTCCTTTTGGGGGTTTGGGGAGCTTTTAAACATTACCCCAAATCATGTTGTCTTTTAGGTCTTAGCCAATTTATAGAGGGGTTAAACAAACTAAATTTCTCATATAGGGATTTAACTAGGTAAAGGGAGAAACTTTCCCCAATTATCTGGGTTTTAGTTAGCCCCGAAGAGACAACAATTTTCTCTTTTAGGGTCTTAGCTAGCTTAAGGAGCGCTTCGCCCATTTAATTTTGGGTTAGCCAACTTAAAAGGGTACCCCAAAGTTTTTAATATTTTTTTAAGGTCTTAGCTAGCTAAAAAGAGCATTTTGCCTTTTTTAATCTTAGTTATTTTAACCCTCATGAGGGTATAAACTAAGTCTTCAATATCTCTTTGGGGTTTTTAAAACTAGCTCAAAAAGTGCTTTCCCCATTTAATATTGGTTAGTTAGCTCAAAAGGGGCACAAATTAAGTCCTAAATTCTAATTTAAGGTTTTAGCTAACCCCAGGAGCGTTTTGGGCCTTTTAATTTTAGTTAGCCCTCTCTTTAGGGACATGCCCAAAGTCTTCAATATCTCTTTATAGTTTTACTAGCTCAAGAAGCGCTTCGCTCTTTTTAAATCTTGGTTAGTCACCCCATAAAGGTACGACAAAGTCCTCAATATATAAATTTGAGGTCTTAACTACCAAAAAAACGCTTTGCTCATTCATTTTGGTTATCAACTCATAGGAGCAAAACCCAAAGGTCCTCAAAATCTCATTAGGATCTTGTCATCCCCAAGAAGCAAATTGCTTGTCCATCTTAGTTAGTCATTTAAGGGGTATAAACCAATTTTTTCAAAAATTTTTTTGGGGTCTTAGCCAGTTTAAAAAGCGTTTTGCCCATTCACCTAGATTAGTTACTCATAAGGGTACAACCAACCCTTTCAATATTCCACTTAAGGTTTTAGCCAGCTTAAGGAGCATTTCGCTCTTTACCAAATTTTAGTTAACAAAAAGGAGCATGACTAGGTTCTATTTAGGGTTTTAGCTAACTCAAAGAGCCTTTGCCCTTTTATTTTAGGTTAGTAAATTTAGAATAGCTGACCGGGTTTTTCATCTAGAGTCTTACAAGTTTAAAAGGGCATTTTTAATTTAAAAGGGAGTTAACTTAAAAGAGCATAACCGGGTTTTCATCTAAGGTCTTAGATGGGGCTCAAGGGCCCTTTGCCCATTCACCTAGGTTTTTTTGCTCAGAAGAGAAATGATCAATTTTAAACATTTAAGGTTTTTACTCAGCCAAGAAAGGGTTTTTCCCCAAATTTAAACCGGGGTTTAGCCACCTAAAGGGCGTTACCCTCCTTTTAAAAACACTTAGGGTTTAAGCTAGCATTTTAAAATAGCTCAAGGAGCATTTGCTCATTCATTCAAGTAGCCAGCCCCAAAGAGCACTATTTTTCTTTTGGGGTTTTTCCTGCTAGCCCAAAAGGGGTGATACCCTCACCATATTTATTTTCAAGCTTCTTGTCACCAAATCCCTAAGGGACCAACCCTGGGTTTAACTAGCTAGTCATAACACTTTTTTTAAAACAAAGTTATCCTTAAAAAAAAAATTGTCTTTTTTTATCTTTGTAGCAAAATTTTATTTAAACTTCACCACAAAAGGAGCGCTAAAAGGGAACCCCTTTTTTGTTTTCGTATAATTTTATTTTTTGATTTTTTAAAAGGGCCCCAATTTAAATAAAAAAAAAAAATTGAAAAATAATAAAAATACAAAAAAAGAAAAAAAAAAATATTCAAAAAAAAGAAACCTTATAAAGATTTTTTAAGGTCAAAGATTTAGTTTTAACTCATTTCAAATAGTTTTTTTTTAGAGGGTCACATATTTTAATATAATTTTTAAATTTTATTAAAATTTTCGAGAAAAAACTAATAGCTTATTCGGTAAATTACTTTGGGCTTGTATTTGGCTTTGGCTTGGGGTTGTAGGTTTGAATCTCTTTTGGCACATCTGTCTTTTTTTTTTTCTTCCATTGCAAAAATCAATTGAACCCTACGAGATTTAAAAACTAATTATAAATTTCCCTCAAATTTTTTTGAATCAAATGGAGTTATATTCAAATCTAATTTTATAAAAATTTATAAGATTTAAATCTGATTTTTATTTTTATTAAAAATTTAAAATTGGATTGATATAGAATATTCCCTTTCTAAGATTTATATACAATGATTGCACAACATAAAAAAATTTTTTTAAATTTCATACCCATAAAAAGCACGATTACACTCAACCACTTCAAATTTTCCACCCTTTTGGGTCACCATTTTAAAGAACCGATGCCTCACATCTACAAAACAGCAGTAATTACGAGCAATGATATCTACAAATTAAAACCCAAAATTATTGGGGATAACCTGATTTTAAATATAAAAACATAAGGTGATTTTATAGTAAAATTTTCCCTTTCATTTTTGGTTTTCTTAAAAAAATTGATACTTTAAATTTAGTAAAATGTTGATTTTAGGGTTTAAACGCTTTCTAGGCCGAAAAAAGAACAAAATCAAGTTTCACTCAATTCCGAGTTTAAACGAAGAAGTTATAAAGATTTTTAAGTTTTGAAGTTGTGCAGAAAATTTGCCTAAGTGCAAAATTACACGACCTGGGGGGGCGGCCGTTTTCCCAGGCCGTATCGGGGAACAAAAACAGAATCTTTTTAAAAACACATATAAAAGGAAAATCTTAGGATTTCAAAAAGGGGAAAGACACTACAGAAACAAGAGACACAAGAGACGAGAGGGGATTTGAGAAGAACATTAATCAAAAAGCGAGAACAACATCGAATTTTAAGATTAGAGAGATTGTTCATCAAATCAAGAGGGGTTTTTTTGCTTTTTTTACGTTTTTTTTGAAACTCGTTTTTTTTTTGATTCGTTATGAAAAGTTAGAATTCAGATTTAGGATTATGGAACCTAGGTTTCTGTAACCCTTGGGTTGAATTATAATTTCAATAAAGTTTCTATTTTTCTTTATTCAATTATGTTGTTTAATTGTGAATTGATTTTTTTTTAGAGTATCAATAAAATGATATTTTGCATGTTGATTGAGAAAAATTTCATGTGTAATTTGATTTAAAGGGATAATTGAAGAGAATTACATGTATACTTAGAGATAAGAAACATGTTTCCTTTCCGGGAAAATTTATTGTTTGTGTGGGAATTCCCTTACACGTTAATGCAATTCTAAAAATTTTATTACTAAGTGAAGAATTCCCCGGGAAAAAATTTAGGATTAGGGAATATGCTTGAGAAAGATATTAGCTTTAATTGTGAATCCCTCCGGTCAAGAATAATAGAAATTGAATTGGATATATTTTAAAAAGGTTACCCTGTTAAACACTAGGGAGAAATAATTTCTAAATACATTAAATTTCACACTTGAAGTCGTTCGTAGTTTTTTTTTTTCTAATTTGCGTAATTTTAAATCTCATAAGAGTTTAGTTGTTAATTTCAGTTTTTTTTAATTCATTCAATTTATCACAATTTTTCGGTTAGATAATAAAGCAAAAGTTAATATTAGTACTCAAAATCTCGAGGGATCGACTGGGACTCACATCCGCAAATTTTAAAAAACTGATAGATGCGCTTGCCTCATTTTTAAGTTTTTGGCGCCGCTCCCGGGGATTTTCGATTTTAAGAACGCTATTTTTGCTTTACTACTTCAACCTTTTTTTTCCCTTTGTTTCATTATTTATTTTCATTAGCTAGAGCGCAATTGATTCTATATTCCTTATCCTTGAAAGGGGGGGGGGGGGGGCATGACTAGAAGAAACCCCGGGAAGTTTTTTGGTAAAAACTTGATCCTGAAATTGAAGAACTGCCCTTCAAAATTTGAAATAAACGACCTAGACAAAGTGTGACGACCATTGACGACGAGCAATTGTTGAAAAAAGGGAAGAAGGTGAAAGCCCAACACTCAATTCATCGAGCAGGAAATCTACCACACAGGGCAAACAACGGGAAAATGAAGCAAATCGGACCATGTCCGATTATTAAAGGCCTACACTTATTGGGGGCTGACTCTAGCATCGAAAGGGCCCAAACCCGCCCGGGGCTAACAATTTCCCAAAATTTGGGCACCTAACATCATACAAATGGTGCAACAATATTTTCAGTTTGAGGGCTCCAAATAAATCCCAAGCCCACATCTCTAGTTTTCCCTAAGATATTATATTTTTTAAAATTAATGGGCCACAGATGATGCCACCGACTGTGGCAATTCCCTTTCTCCTTGATAAGCAAAACAATGGTTGAACTCTCTACCACGAAATTCAATCACAATCTGGAATGAATTGGTAAAAAATTTTTTGGAAAAGTATTCCCACCTGCAAAGCCCGCAAAATTTGGGAAAATGAATTTCATATTTTCTAAATTGGAAGCGAAGACTCTATATAAATACTTGGGGCGTTTTTAAGGACTTGCTCAGGAGGTCCCCAATCAGGGCCTTCCTTTAAAGGGAAGATTCAGACCTCTTACAATGGGCTCAATTTTTTCCACTAGATAGATGATTGATCATCTGCAGGGGGTACGTTGAACATAAAAACACCTGAGCAAGCACAAAAAACCCGATTGAAGGAATAGGGTTGAACAATTACCAGTGGGAAAGCACTAGAGCCAAAAAAAAGGCCCATGGGAATTTATGATGGGGACTTTACCACTGCTTTGGCAAAACCAAGGTGGATTAAAAAAGTAAAAAGATTGATGCACTCTCAGTTAGCCCTCAAAAAGTGCAATCGGGTGTTTAATGATTTTGGTATGCAGGGGTATGGGGCACAAGAACCCTGAAACAGGTGGGTTATTTAGGAAATCCACCTTAAACAAAAAAATAACCCCCACAGTAACACTTACAACCAGGAGGGGGAATCACCCCAATTTCTCAGGGGGAAAAACCCAAAAAAAGGCCAGCAGAAGACCAACTTTGGCCCCCCTAAATTTTAAAACCATTCCCCCCTCCCTCCCCCAAGAAAAGAAATCCAGTATGGAAAAAAACTTCTCACAAAATACATTTTAAGGCAAGGGGGCCCTTATCTAACATTGAATCCTCGTTGAGGAATCAAAAGGGTTTAAATTGCAATCTTTAAACCAAAAATTGGGCCAAAATTTCGAAGCTAATTCTGAAAGACCCAGGGATCGTTACCGGGGAAAACATAACCTAATCCAAAGGAACATGTTAAGGCAGTGACATTTTATAAAGGGAAGGAAATTACATGCTTTAAGGAAAGGTAGCGAGGAAAAATAGCAAAAGCAAGGAGGGGACGAAAGAAAAAAAGTAGATGTTGAGCCCTCAAAGGTGAAGGAATATCAACCACCTAACTCATATCCCCAAAGACCTAGGGAAAATCGCAATGACCCGCAATTTAGAAAATTCCTTGACCTCTTTAAACAACTGCTTTTTAACTTCCTTTTGTTTATGCCCAGTCCAGATGCCAAAGTAAAGCTAATTCTTTAAAGATTTGTTATCTAACAAGAGGAAGGGTTGAGGACTTTTTAAAAATCATCTTTGGGTAAAAAGGTTCGCGATCGTGCAAAATAAAATTGCCCAAGAAACTAAAAACCCAGGAATTTTACAATTCCTTGTCATATTGGTAATCTGTTAATTGACAAAAACCTTAGCTGATTTTGGGGGCACAACAATTTAATGCCTTAAAATTTTTTTTAAAAAACTAAAGGGTTAGGGTAACCCCAAGCCCACACGTATGGGGATTGTAATTAACTGATAGTCTGTGATGTACCCTAGAGGTATATTTGAGGATGGATTAGTTCAAGTGGGTAAATTTTTTATTTTTCCATTTGATTTTGTGATATTAAAATATAGATGAAGATTTTGAATTCCCCCTTATCCTAGGTAACCATTTTTAAAGCACCGCTAGGGTTATCTTTGGGATGTTATGAGGGCCAAACTCATTCTTCGAGTGGGAGATGAAGAGATTATTTTTAAAAATTTTTCGGGGGCTAGAAAAAGTCTATCGATCGGGTTTGATACTTCCCTACCTTCTTGATGTTACTGACATTTTTTGTTTCAAGTTATATGCAGGAAGCTCTTCTTAAGGATCCGTTGGAGAGTTTCTTCCCAATTAGGCATGGAGGAACTTGGGAAAGACCCCTGTCAAATCCGGGTGATAGCCCAACTGGGGGAAAAATAAACCTATCTCTGTGGAGAAAGGATTTGAAGAGATTAAAAAGGGGAAAGGGAAAGCACAGTTAAAAACCTTCGATTGAGGACCCCACCAGTTTTGGGAGCTAAAACAATTACCTGACTATTTGGAATATGCCTTCTTAAAAGGACTCCAAATTACCGGTAATTATAGCACCCAAATTTTGGGAAAAAGAATAGAAAGAAAGGTTGCTGAAAGACTAAAGGGAGCATAAGAGGGCCATTGTTTTAAAAATATCCGAAAATTCGAGGTATCAACCCCTCCTTTTAAAACTCATAAGATTTTAAATGGAAGAAAACTATAAGCCAGTTGTGCACCCCCAAAAGACGTTTGAACCCAAAACATGAAAGGGGTAGTAAAAAGGGGAAGTTATCAAACTCCTTGATGCGGGTATGATATATCCTATCTCTGATAGTTCATGGGAAAAAGTCCATTGCAAGTAGTTCCTAAAAAAAGTGGATGACATTTTAAAGGTTTCCCAATGAAAAGGAAATTTGGGAATTGACCCCAATAAAAGGTTAAAGGTTTTTTAAAAAAAGAAAAAATTAAAAAAAGTTAAAAAAAGGAAAAAAAAAAAAAAAAAAAAAGACCATTTCTCCTTACCTTTTTTTGATCAAATGATAGAACGATTAGCTGAACATATGTTTTATTTTTTTCCTGGAGGGCTTATCGGGTTTTTTTCAGATACCTTTTCCCACCGGAAGATCAAAAAAAATCCCCATTTTCCACTTGTCCTTATGGCACTTTTGTTTATCGGGGAAATGCCATTGGCCCTTTGCAAACACCGGCTATATTCCCGATGCATGTTAGCAATTTTTGATGATTTGATTGAGGACATAATGGAGGTATTTATGGATGTTTTTTTCAGTTTTTAGCAATTCATTTGACCTTTATTTGGAAAATTTTTTGGAAAAGGGTATTTTACCAGGTGTGAAGAGACCAACCTTGTCCTAAAGGGGGGAAAAAGTGCATTTCATGGTACAAGAAGGTTTTGTGCTGGGCCAAAAGGGATCTTTTATCGAGGAATTGGGGGTGGATACCCCAAAGTGGATGCATTGCAAGACTCCTATCTCCAACTTCGGTTAAGGCCATAAGAAGTTCTCTAGGACATGCGGGTTTTTTACAGGCGATTTATCAAGGATTTCTCGAAAAATTTCCCGCCCTTTGATTAAGCTTTTAGAGAAAAGGGTGTGCCTTATGTTTTCTCTCAGGAGTGTTTTTAAAGCTTTCAATATCCTTAAAGAGAAACTTACCAAAGCTCCAATCATGGTAGTACCCCGATTGGGTTCTCCCCTTTGAGCTTATGTGTGATGCAAGTGATCACCAGTCAGGGCCCTGCTAGGGCAAAGGCGAGACAAACCTTTCCCCAAATTTATTATGCTAAACAAAACTCTTTCGAATGCTCAGGAGAACTACACTACTACCGAAAAAGAGTTGGGAAACCCTTGTTTTTGCCTTTGATAAATTTTTGCTCTTATTTTCTTTTTAAACTAAGGTGATTTTTTTTTTACTGATCATTCTGCCCTTAGGGACTTGTTAGCAAAACCGGGTGCAAAAAACCCAAAATTGAAATTTGGGGGAAACTTGTTTTCTAGAAAGTTTTATGTTTGGGGATTTAAAGATAAAAAAGGAGCCGAGAATTTAAACAGGGAAATCACCTATCTCGATTGGAATCCAAACTTAGAAACGCTCGACAAGAACGAGAAACAAGGAGGGAAACCCTTTAGGAGCGGTTCTATGCCATCCCCAAAGGGAAGTGATATGGAAATTCCTTGGTTTGCAGATATTGCTAATTTTTTTTTTGCTAGGGTCATACCGGGAAGGGGGGTTTAACACCAACAAAAGAAGAAATTCTTTTCTGATGGAAATATTATTTTTGGGATGATCCCCCTTTCCATTTAAAGTATGTGCAGATCATGTCATTCGAAGGGTGACCACATCCCGAGGGGTTTGGGGAATTTTGAGCCCCTATCATTGGGGGCCCCTGGGTGGGCATCATAGTGCCAAAAGGAAAGCTATAAGGGCCTAGAGGGAAGATTTTATTGGCCTACCCTATTCAAAGATGCCCAGAGATATGTTGAGAGTTGTGATCGTTGCCAAAAGAGTGGGAAAAATATCCCGTAGGGATGAAATGCCACAAAACCCCTCACGATTTGGGGGTATTTGATGGTGGGGGGGCGATTTTATGGGTCCTTTTCGAATTCAAATGGGAAAAAAATATATTCTAGTAGCCATAGACTAGCTCTAATGGGGGGAAGCTAAAGGGCCCCACCTACTAATGATGCTAGGGTATAAAAAAATTTTTTAAAAGGGCCCATTTTCCCCGATTTGGGGACCCCTAGGGCAATTATAAGTGATAAAGGGGAAAAACACTTTTGCAATGCTTAACTCGACCAAGTATTGAAACGTTATGGCATTCACATAGGATAGCCCCCTCCGTACCACCCCCAAAGTAGTGGCCAATTGGAAGTTGCCAATCGCGATTTTAAGCAAATTTCTTAAAAAAAACCCATAGAGTATCATAAAAAAGATTGGTCAGAAAATTTGGGATGATGTTTCAATGGGCATAAGAACTCCCCACAAAACACCACTGGGCCCACACCCTACTGACTTGTATATGGCAAAGCTTGTCATTTTCCGATAGAGTTTAGAGCATAAGGCTTTTTGGGCGTTTTAAGCGTGCAAAATGTTGATTTTGAGCGTGCAGGTTTTTCGCAGGAAGCTTAAATTTGAACGAGTTAGAGGAATGGCAAGAAAAATGCATATAAAGAACCCCCAAATTATACAAAAAAAAGGGGCCAAAAAGTACATGTTTCAGCGCTTCAAACAAGGTCACTTTTTAAAGAAGGTGATCATTTTTCTTTTGTATAATTCCCAGCTTCTTTTATTCCCAGGTAAGTTGAAGCCCAGGTAGTCTGGCCCCATTTACAATTACACGGGGGGGGGGTTTCCCGTACGGACTGTTGAAGTTACATACCCGGAGAAGGGCACTTTTAAGGTAAATGGACAACGGTTGAATTATATTTGAGTGGAAACTTGGAGCATTTTAAACCCGGGGAGGATTTTATCCCCCATCCGAGGGAACTAACGTGAGAAGACGTATCCCGTCGAGCTATCAACGTTAACTAAAGCGCTTTTTTGGGGAGGAAACCCCTGTCTAACTCTATTTATGCTTTATTTCTTTAAGTTTTCTTCATTTTATTTTTCTTCAATCTAACTTTGTTTTCCTTTTTTTCTTTTGCTTTCATTTTTTTTTTCGTCATAATTTTTTCCCTTTCCTTAGCTTTAATTTTTCCTTTTCTCTTTAATTTTTTTATTTCTAATTTTCCCCTTTATCTTTAGATTTAATTAAAAAAACAAAAAAAAAAAAAATTAGTTACACGGGCGGGGGGACACGGTCATGTCCTAGCCCGTGTCCTCCAAACGTTCAAAAATGTCCACCCTCAGAAATTTAAAATGGGCTTTGGACACGGCCCGTGTCCCCAGCCTGTGTTCGCCTAGAAATCTCACCCGTATCCCAGAGAGTTACACGGCATGGGACATGGTCGTGTCCCAGCCGGTGTCCACCAGTTTTTACGTACGGGCACAGTAAGTTACACGGGCAGGGGGCCCACGGTCGTATCCCAGCCCATATCCGACCAGACTCCACACACTCGCACAGTAAGTTACAGGGGGCCCAAGGGGGACACGGTTGTGTCCCAGCCCGTGTCGACCCAAATAAAAACCGGTTTTCACACACGACGGGTTTTATTTAAATTACACACCCTTTTCACACTCTCACAATCACAATACCCTCTCTTACACTCTCTCTAAATTCTCCCTTTTCTCTCCAAAATTTCCCTTCATTCCACATTTTGACCCAAGAAAGGGGGGGGAAAAATCCCTGTAGTTTTTGGGGTTTATGTGTGTTCTTCCTTTTATGCATATTTTTTTTGGCCTTAAATTTCTTTTGCTTATTTATAAATGCTATGCATCATTGCTTTGAGTTTCTTGATCTCATATATTATAAATGCTGCCCCATCATTAGCCCTTTCATTATGCTCCCGTCAAATTTCCCAAATTTTTTTTAGTTAAATTTAATTGTCATTCTTCATTCAGGCTAGTTAGGGTTAGCAATGGGCGATCATTTTTCTGGGGCATTTCGCGTCTCTTATATGTATAAACCCTTTTTTTTCCTCGTTACTTAGTGTGTAGGGAATTCGTTGGAAGGTTTGCCACTCATTTCTTTTCCCCTACCTCGTTTTTTAGCTGCACTCCATATGTTTGTGAAATGCCCCAATGAGCATTCCCCTTTTTCCCAAACTTACCCATTGTTTTTCCTGTTTTTTCTGGTTTTCTTCAAACTATGTGGGGAAAAATGGATGGGCCGTGTTTGGGTTTGGGTTTTTTGCCTCTTTTCAGGGATTCAAATGGCTAATCGATCTAAGCTTTCCGTTCGCCGGCAATCCAAATTTACGGCATCCCTTCGTCACAACCAGCCAATTGTTGAACCACTTGGGGGCTCTTCCCCCCATGGGGCACCCAATGCTCCAATTTTAAAGGGGGAACTACCAATACAACCTACCAAATTTCTTCAGTCTAAGCCCTTTAGCCCAGACCCTTCGGTTGGGTTGGGATTTCTCGCTCAAATAGAGCTCCCCCCCGAAATGAAGGAGCTCTTTGGGTGGTACCGTTTTTGGGGGCGCCCATTATCCTTTGAAGCCCAGGTTTTTAAAGAGTTGACCCTGGAATTTTTGTGTACTTAAAGCTGGATAAAGATAAATGCTACTCACATGGGCCCAAAAACCCCAAAATTTCACTTTTCATTGAGTGGCCATCTATTCCACATGTCCATCGTTCAAATGGGCCTATATCTTTGGTTTTTTATGCAGAAAGATATACACGGGGGGGGAAAAATTCCAAAATCTCCATGTTTGTTTTCTTTGTGGCGTCACGGCGGGTCCCTTTTGGAAGGAGATCACGGTTGGGGATGCTTATGGGTCCAGGGCCCGGAGTAAGGCCCCTCAATTAGTCAGGCCTGAATACCGGGGTTTTTCACTAGCTTTTCTACCAACATTAACTGGCCGGGGGCCCTTTCACCGGGGGGGGGGGGGGGGGGGGGGGGGGGGGGGGTGTCTAAAAAGGATTGCCTCTATTCTACAGTGGGCATCCATAAACACCCCATCAAACTGGCCCCTTGAAATTGCCGAACTCTTCACCATCAAGCCACCACTACTCGGAAGAAAGGGGATATTTGCTGTGGCCCTTTTAATATTACTTACTGTGAGGCTATGAGGACTAAGGTTTTTGTTTGGGCCCTCACTTACTTTCATTAGCCAAGTCACTCCTATGCGCCTAAATTTCCTTCCGCCTCAGAATCTCCTACCATAAGACGTCAAGGTCGACGCTCTTGCAGCAGACTTCGGGGCCAAACGTTTTCAGCCGCTTAGACGATAAATTTGATTTTTTGCTGTCTGGGGTTCGTTTATACAGGAGTAGGGATAAACTTCATCCAAAGGGACAGAATAAAGAATTTTTAAAAATGAAAGCGTCGGTACTAAGAAGAGGGAGTGCGGAAAAGGATGAGGAGGATGGAGTAGGGGGAAGAGGTTGATGGGGAGGGTGATGGGGAGGAAGCTGGAGAAAGTGATGGGGATGGGGAGGATGAAGAGGAGGGTGATGACGATGATGATGCTATATGGCTAAGGCATCATTGATGGGGGGTGAGGAAAGGGATTTTGATCACTCTTCTTATTTCCCAAATTTTTTTGTGTTGTCTTTTGTTGCTCAAGATTGGAACTCCGATAATATAAGATGATGCTTCTTATTTTGTACTTCTTTAAATGGAGGGCAGTAAAATTTCTTTTTTTTAATATGTTTCCTTTTTCCTGTGCTGTTTTTTTTTTTTTCGTGCTGCTTGATTTTTTGTGGTACTTTGAGGACAATGTCCTTATTAAGTATGGGAAGGGATATATATGAATTTTTATGTTTGGGAAAACCAATTATTCATTTTTGATCCAATTACTTTTTAAGTTAACTTGCAATAGGTAATTTAAATTAGTATTAAGCCAAATCAACTGTGTCATCTTGATTGTTATTGATCTTATTATACTTTACTAGAATTGATTAGTAAAATTTTTGGAAGGCAATGTTACGAGTTATTTAACTTGGGTTTTTTAAAGACTTGAGATTGGAGCAACATCAATAGTTGAGAGTTAGTCATGGTTATTTTTAATTTACTTTTGTGTATACTTTTCTCTTAGAAATTTTTAGAGGTCCTATAATTTTAGCAAACAAACAAATGAAATTCTTTTTTTGAGAACCCCTAAAATATCATAATGATTGGAGGTCAAAAGTAATAATAAGTGTATGAATAAAAAAAATTGGTAAGGATTCGTTTTGGTTCGTCAGAAGAGCAAGATTGAGTCCCAATGCCAATTCAAATGAAAAAAAAAATGAAAAAATTGATATGGATCGGCCTTGGTCCGTCAGAAGAGCAAAGTTTTTTCCCGCTATCAATATAAGAAATAAGTTGGTATGGACGGTCTTGGCCCGTCAGAAGAGCGAGATTCTTCCCGCTACCAACGCAATTGTGCTTAAATAAAGTAAATTCAAAAGACCTCTCAATAAAAGCATGAACTAGGGGATGATCAGAGGATGGGTGGATATAAAATGTGTTTGTTCTAGATTATGGTACTTAGTGAGATGGAAAAGAGAATTGTATACACTTTAGTTAAATGGATAAAATTTTTATGACTCTTTCTCGGTTAGTGAGATGTTAAATCTAATTTTAGTTTAAGAATCCTTGGTTAAATGATTCGGGGTAAGCTTTGATTTTCATAAATTAACTAGTGAACTCTAGTATTAAGTATTGTTGGAGCATTTGAATATGGTCAGATGAAATTGGTTGACTTTATTATTGCAAGTTAGTTAAGAATGATTTTCTTACCCTTTTTTCGGGTCAAGTGTATTTGTTCATAGGTTTCCTAAATAGTGATAAATTTTGATTAAGTGTTTTTTTGTCCTGGAAGTTTTTTTTTGATTTATTTTCTTGAGGACAAGCAAATGCTTAAGTGTGGGGAAATTTGATAACTTTGATTTTAAACATATTTCATATGGTGATTTTATAGTATTTCCCTTATATTTTTTTTTTTTTCTTTAAATAAATTGATACTTAATTGAGTAAAATGTTGATTTCAGGGTTTAAACACGTTCTAGGCTAGAAACGAAGAAAAATGAATAAAGTTTCACTCAATTCCGAGTTCAAAAGAAGAAATTATGAAATTTTGAAATTGTGCAAAAAATTTGCCTAAGTGCAGAAAATTACACAACCTAGGGACACGGCCGTGTCCAGGCCGTGTCGGGTGACGAAAACAGAATCTTTGTAATACACATATAAAAGGATATCTTAGGGTTTCAAAAGGGGGAGAGACATTACAGAAACAAGAGACACAAGAGAGGAGAGGAGATTTGAGAAGAACATTAATCAAGAAGCGAGAACATATCGATTTCAAGATTAGAGAGATTGTTCATCAAATCAAGAGGGGTTTTTATGCTTTTTTTTACGTTTTTGATGAAAAATCGTTTTTAGATTCATTATGATAGCTTAAAAATTCGAGTATTTAGGATTATGGAACCTAGGGTTTCATGTAACCCCTTGGATTGAATTTAATTTCAATAAAGTTTCTATCTTTTCTTGATTCAATTATGTTGTTTAATTGTGAATTGATAATTCTAGAGTATCAATATATGATATTATGCATGTGATTGAGAAATTTCATGTGTAATTAGACCCAGGCATAATTGAAAAGAATTACATGTATACTTAGAGATAAGATACATGTTTCTTCGGAAAGTTGATTGTTTGTGTGGGAATTCATTACATGTTAATGCAATTCTAAATTTTTATTACTAAGTGAAGATATTTCGGTAAATAATTTAGGATTAGGGTTAATATGCTTTAGAAAGATATTAGCTTTAATTTTGAATCCCTCCGGTCAAGAATAATAGAAATTGAATTGGATATATTTTAAAAAGGTTACATGTTAAACACTAAAGGGGGAAATTTAATTCCTAAATACATTATTGCACACTTAAAATCGTTCGTAGTTTATTGTTTTCTAATTTGCGTAATTAAGTCTCATAAATAGTTTAGTTGTTAATTTCAGTATTTTTTAATTCATTCAATTTATCACAATTTTTCGGTTAGATAATAAAGCTAAAGTTAATATTAGTACTCAAAATTCTGAGGGATCGATTCGGACTCACATTCGCTATATTAAAACTGATAAGTGCGCTTGCCTCATATCAACTAGCAAGTCGCGCTTGATTGGCGCTCCAAGCAAGCTAAATTAAGAGCCACAATAAGTTGCAATGAATTGCAGCAAAACACTCTTAAACCGAGAGTCATATGGACAACAACCAACAACAACTACAAGATTTAAAGGGCCTAAATGGCACTTTAAAAGGGAAGTCCCCCGAGACCACAAAACAGCAGGAGGTGGAGCAGCTTCCAAGTCACATGATAGTAAGCGTAACTCTAAGCTCCAAACATCTAAGACAAATGCCATTCCATACAAATTCAGCAGCTTGTAGTAGCTGATGGAGACTTACTGAGTAGCCAAGAGTTTTACAACAACGATACGGATAGCACACCATGCCAAGCAATAAAAGCCCCACGTGACATCAATTGCTACTTACTCAAGCCTAAGCTTCATCATGCCAAGAAACGGTAACGCACTTACGCCCATAGTCCCCACATACATACAGAGATTCAACCAATCAAACAAGAAGTCATACCTCCTTCAACAAGCCCTATCACAAATCTACATACCCAGAGCACGTCCACGCTACTTTACCAAGCACATCTACGTCTGTTTACAATCATACACACATAGCCATACATGCCCATTACTCATCCAATTCGTATATACACGATCGCCACACTTCGTTGTCTAAGTTTGCATAACACAACGATTACCATCTTAGATAAATCATACAAGACACCAACAATGCCCCATACGGGCCACTCATAAACCAATTCGGTGCCATATGCACAAAACCCTCATGAACTGTAGTCAACAGCAGCATATGACCTTATATTTAACGTGCTACACTCTACAACCCCAACGCCTACTACCGTAACACCACTACCATTATACCTCATGCTCAGATCCTTTCTCATACAGTGAACTTAACACCTCAGTCTGTACAAATACCATTCGGCATCAGTGTAACCTTAACCCTAGTTGACCCAACAAGCACCAACAATCATTAAAAACCCCCGAGAAAACACTATGGTTTGGTGTTAAAGCCTCTTTTTAGTATTACTTTCCATCAAAATAGAAATTTCCTTTTCATTTTGGTATCCGTTTGGGGGTTTGTAGGGCGTTGAATCACTACCCTTTGGAGAAGACCTAACCAGGCTTGTATTTGGAGCCCAAGATCCAAACTGAGTCCGGCTCGTATTGCTTACGCTAATCCACTAACCCGTGTTTATTAGGTCCATTTTCTTTCTTTATTTTTTTTCTTATCAACATATTTAGTTCATTTGTTAGTTATTCATAGAAAAGAAAAAAACCTTTTATTAAAGAGTTTGTTTTTAGAGCCTTTATTGAGCCAATTTTGATTTCCTTAATTTAACATATATTAAACCTAACCTGCTATACAGATTACTCAATATTAAACTAAGAAAATATTTTTCTTAAAAATTTAAAAATTAGAGTCACCAACTAGTAAGAAAAAAGAAATTAGAGTTTTAGCTTGAAAACCCTAATTTGACCACTAGTTTACGATATTCTAAAAAATTAATTTTAAAAAATTAAATCAGAAAAACTAGCTTCAAGACTAACTTATTAAGACTAAGTTATCATGTAAAAACTGAAAAAAAAAATTGATGAGCTTTTATTTTTATAATTTCCTAAAAATGCTAAAAATATACCACATATACAAAAGATAGCTAGGTGGTTTTTTTTGTTTTTTTTTATTACGAATTTCTAAAAAAATGGAATTTTTTTTTATATTTTTATATGGTTGCCTTGAAAGTATTTACATACTCACGTACTCACTAATCAAGATTAAACTGATCGGAGTTCTCTTTTATAAAATTTTTAGTGAGTAGGTTTTTTTATTTCGAAAACTGAGCCAGGTTTATGTTTATTTATTAATTTTTATTTAAAAAAAAACTGAGAAATCTAATTTTTCCCTAATTAAAGAAAACTCGAATTAACTAAATCTTTTAATAGACTCTATTAAGATTTTTTTATTTTTGAAAATACTACCCTGTCAAAAAAAAATTTTTTTAAATCCTAATTATAAGATATGTTGAAGATACTGTTAAATACGTATCTTTGTACGTATTTTTTTTAATCTTTAAAAGCATATATGTATATTAATACATATCATTTTTAAATCTCAACTATAAGCTACTTGTCTCAATATGTATCTTTTCTAAATCATAACCGCATGATACGTAAATATATATCTCAACTACATGATATGTATTTAAAAAAATGATTTTATTAAAAAAATACAATTTTTGAATTAACTAAATTTACTAAAATTCAAATTATCTAAAAAATATTCAATAATATAACGATTTAAAAATAAAAAAATTGCACTAAAACAAAAATTAATTAGTAAAAATAATTGAATTAAAAAAAAATAAACAACAAAATGAAATAAAAAAAATTTATGATGAAAATTTAGTCACGCGTATTGATGATACATTGTGATCGGGGAAATGGATCATTTTGGTGTCGTGCTCATGTTCATGTCGATGTTGTGTCCACGCATTTATTGTCCGGATTGTTACTGATGTTGGATTGAGGATGGGGTTGCTTTGGTTAGTAAATTGTGATTACGTCAAGGGATATGCAAGTTAGAGCGTTTGACCTTGAAGTGTCAAATTGGTTTCGGCTGTTGTTGGTCAAGGGATCGCTTGAATTGTTGGAATTCCAGCAGGCTTGAAGTAGGTGGCATTAGATATCTCGGGCTTGGGAGGGAAATTTGGGAAATTTTTGTTTGGGGAAATTTAGATTCAAAATTTGGTTTAAAATTGGTTGAAAAGGGTGAAGCTTTGGAAAATTTGGTTTTGGGTTTTTGGAAAGTTAGTCATTTTTTTTGGTTGGTTTTTTGGTTTGCTGAACGATAGGTTTTGGTTGATTTGCATTTGGTTTGCTAATGGAAAGGGGATTGGGCTTGAAAGATTTTTATTTAAATTTGGTTTTCGTTAACTTCAATTAAATTTGAATTCATCAACTTGGGAAAAGGGGATTTTGTCTATGTGTTTTGCGCGGGGGGGGGGGGGGGGGTGGTCGGCGGTTTTGGTACGACTATCACGTGGAGATTGATTAATTATGGAGATGCGAGTGAATTGTGTGATGTTTTATTTGGGGTTGAAATACTAAAAAAAAAAAATTTTCAGCGTCACATATCGACTAAACTATTTATAAATAAAAAATTGAATCTTTTGTATCATTTTAATTATATACTTGATTTTTAATAAACGAAAGATACGATAAAATTTTAACTTAGCTTCTATAAGTCCCATTTAGGCTTTCTTTTTACCAGGTTTAAATCTGTCCGATTCGATTTAATTTAGTCAGAGAGTCTACTTAATAAATTATAAATTTAATCTAACTCACTAAATTTAGATAAAAAATCTATTTTATATCGGACTAGACAAAAATTAATTTAATAAAACCCAATTTCTCTAATGACTTAAGAATTTATTAAATTAATCACACACCATTATCCAATTCGACACTAAATGATCTAACTTGACACGATTCGACTCGATACAATGCGATACGAACTCGACTCTCTTTTTTTATTTTTTAATTTTTATTTTTTTACTTTATGTTTTGTTTATTTTATTTTTTTCTCAACTTGGCTCAACAAACCCGAAAATAAAAAAATGACAAAAATGAGGTGTCTACAACCTTTTTATGAATTTTTTTTAAGAAACGTTTTTTATCGTCTAGGTAGTAGGAGTTGACCATTTAACAATTGCACGGATTTTCTCACTATCTACCTATAAGCCTTCTCTACTAACTACATAGCTTAAGAGTACTACTTTTTCCTAGAATACTACTTTTTCCTAGAAAAAGCAACATTTCTTAAGGTTGCTAAATAAATCTCTTAGCTTGAAGGATATCTTTATGGTACGAAAATGTTCACAATGACTCAGTTTGTCGGTACTGTACATTAAGATGTTATCAAAAATACATTATGTCCACTTCCTTATCATCTTAGCATATGGTTCACTATTCGCATGAAAATGCTTAGGGCATTCAACATGCTCAATGGCAAAACCATTCACTCATAGAGTCCATGCAAGTTTTGAATGCTGTCTTCTACTCATCTCTTGACCTCAAGCGAATTTGATAGTAGTTAGACTTCATATCGATCCTGCTGAAGATCTTAGCTCTACTCAATTCATCCAACATGTCATCCAACCTAGGGATAGGATACCTATATTTTATTGTGATCTTAGTTATGGCTCGACTGTCAACATATGTCCCCCAAGTGTTATCCTTTTTCGGGACTAGGAGCATCGGAACAACATAAGGGATAAGGCTTTTCCCTTACATATCCCCTTTCCAGTAATTCATTGATTTGCCTTTAAAGCTCAATAGCTTATTCGAGATTCATCTAATAAGCTGGTTTGTTCAACAATGTGGGTATCAAATCAATATAAACTTGATGCCTCTTAAGGGTGGCAAACCTTCTAGCAATTGTTCTAGGATCAGGTTGGCATAAATTTATTCAGCGATTCCCATATTTAGGAGTAGTTTACCCCACTCCCCCAACTCTAATAGTCGCCTGACCAACATAAAGGTTGCGTATCAGCTTTAAAAGCTTTTGGGTTCGGCTTTTCTCATCATTGGTCTTCTTCAATCCTCGAGCAAGTTTATTCTCTTCAATCAATTTTTCTCTTAAGTAGTTTCTCCTTTAAAAAGGTCTCTCCAAGGTTCCTTTTTAATACTATTAACGTCAAGCTTGAGGCATCTCCTTTGAGACCCTAGTTCTTTATTAAGACATTGAGTGGGTTGGGTATTTTAAAAGTCATTATCACTAGGACTTACCGAGGCGGATTTTAATTGAAAGGTTTTTTGAGATATTAAGAAAAAAGGGGAAATGATCTATAATTGAATAAGAGTAGCAGACTGAATTGCTTTGGGGGATGTGACTTCCCAAAGAAACAACACAAATTGACCAACTTGATATGATACAAGTTTTGTTTAAAGGGCTATCGCCCTAACCAAGTTGCTCGGAAAATTAGATAAGAGGTATGAAATTGTGGCTTGGGGGGGTTTTTGTCTCACAATAAAAAATGTTTAGTATTAAAGTGTAAATTATCTGAAATTTTTCAAAAGAAATGGACTTTTTATAAAAAATCCTTAGGGCAGTATTCCCAAATTAATAAAAGTTACAAGAAAGTATATAAAAAAGGGGGGATTTTTATTTAAATCCCAAAAAAAGGGAAAAAAAGACCAAAAAATAAAAAAAATGTATAATGTCAGGCGGGTAGAAGGTGAAAATGTTTTCTTTGGTCTCATATGAATATTTTTAAAACAAAAACAAGCGAGAGGAGTTAAAATGTTGGGCCAAAAAAAGGGGTCGAGATGAGAGAGATGGTAACATACTAAAGGGAAAAAATTATTTACCCTTTTTAAATGAGTTCTTGTCATCAGCAGAAAGTTGATAGAGGTTGGTTGGATTGCTAAACCCTTAGGGTCCCCCAAAAAAAAAGGAATGGTTGGCATTATCATTACTGAGCGTATAGATAACGTATGATAATCAAGGGAGCTCAAGGAGTTCGATCACATTCTTTTGGTAAAAAACTTTTCGTCTTTTAGTGGGTTTGGTCAAGAGAAAATTCGCGCGTGAGAGATTAGGGGCCCTTTGGGGAAGCTGTGTGGGGAGAAATAGGCCCCTTTGGGGTCGACATTTCCTCAAGGTTAGCACGCCCACCTTCTGTTCGCCCCTTCTAGTCCATCCTAGTGTCTGCACCCCTGGTCCCCTTAAAATCGACAAACCCACGGAAATTTCCCCTAAATAGGTCGCTAGTCAGTGGTCAAGTCGGCATTTGGCTTTTCTCTACCTCTTTTACCATGGGCTATGTTTTACAGCTTCATCCATTGTGGTAATTTGTTGGGTTTCCCAAAAAACGTCTAAAAAAATTACCCCTTAAAAACCCCAAATTTGGAATCTAGAGATGTTTGCTTTAAATAATTCCCCCACTTAAACAGCGAATCATAAGCTTTTAAAATTCTTAAACAAAACTTATCAACAATTTGATCTCCTTGTTCAGCCCCTTAAAGTGAGCAAAATGTCTTGCAAATAATTATCAAATACAAATCTTTTTTAAAAGTATTCTTTTATTTAAGCCAAGTACTAATCTCTTGGAAAACCTTCTCTTTTATGCTTAAAAATTTTCTTTCCCCAAAAAAATGGATATCCAAAAAGCCCCAATAACAGCAGTTCTCATTTTGTTTTTAATCTTTCATTGGTAAAAAACCCAAAAAACTCGTCCCCCTTCCCCTTCATCTTTGCATTGAAAATAACCCCAAAAACCGTTCCCCCTTCCCCTTTCCTAATTTAAGTAATCATTCGCACTTTTAGCCCTTTTTAAAGGGCACGAAATTTAAAGTTTTACATGGTTAGATGCTTGGGGTGTTTGAGCTCGTTCTTTTTCCCTTTCCATACTTTTTTTTTCCCCTTTTTCTTCTAAGTTTCCCAAAATCAATCTTTCTTCTCACTGGTCCACCTTTCTCCTCTACCCCTTTAAAATTGTCGAGTTTGGGGTTTTAAACCCCTTTTTTTTGGTCGGGGAAATTACGAGGTTTTTTAGTGCGGGGCCCCCGTAGGCCTATAAGCCCAAAGCTTAAAAATCCCCGAGTTAAGCCCACTAGGAAGGGTTTGGGTTTTTTATTAAGTTTTCCCCATTAGTACTTCTATGGGTATTTAAAACTTAGGCCCTCGTAGACAAAACCATGTTGTCATCCCTTTAAAATAGCATTAAACTTGGGCTATCATTTCTTCGAAAGATTCAAACCTTTTAAACCCCCCAATTCAGTGCTACAGTTAAAACTATTCCCTTTTAAATTTAAAAAAATACACACTTTCTTAAAAAACCCAAAAATTTAGTAGCGAATATCACAATAGTTTTAAACTAACCCCCGGAAAAATTTTCTCCCCTTTCATACCTAAAAAATAGAGTATAAACAGGGGGGGAACTTCGAGAACAAACTATGCAATCCAAAAGAAACCCCCACTCTAAAACCAAAGGGGTAAGTGATCGTAAACCAAGAAAAAAAAACAAAGCTAGTCACAAGGATAGGTCCAAACTTTCCAAAAAAAAAAAAAAATGGTGATGGAGAACATGCGAGAAAGTAGAAAATGTGGAAATTTAAACCCAAAAACCCCCAAATAGCTTTAAAAGGGTATTTAGTATCAGTAGAAATTCCGGGGGTTCTAATTTCGGGCTCAATATAATGTATGAGTTGACCCCGTGAGGTTACCCCCTTACCTAGCCTTATTAAGGGTTATAATAAAAGTGAAAAAAGAGATTAAACAAACAATGTTTTCAAAATGAAAAAATTCCCGCATATTAATGAAGTCACATTTTTGGTAATGTATAAGGGTATTTATACTCGAGAAAAATTTGGGGAATTTCCTAAAGAAAAAATGGAAAAAAACAAAAAAAGTATCATCCTAAAGAAGTTAAAGTATAAGAATACAAAAAAGTATAAATGAATATTCAAGAATAATAATGATTAGTGTGGCAGATTCTTTTTGTGGCCTTGAATATGTAATAGTGATGCATTTGGGGGATGTCATTGGTGGATTTTGACAAAATAGTACGGGTTTAAATGGGAGTAAGTGTAGACTTGTTCAAACAAGAGTTTAAATTTAGGTTTTGTATAAGATAGGAGTCTCGGCTTCTTAGTAGTAATGATGTTGAGTAAGTGGTTAGGTTTTTGATAGGAGAGATGGGGGCGTAAAGTTTGGTTGTTGTTAGGGCATTCTTCTAGTTGGCACTTTAAATTTTTTAAGAAAATGGGATAGTCACTAGGCCCTGGCACAGAGAGTTGATAGGGGGAAAATATTTAAATTAGCTTCGATAGGAGTAGGAGGATTCACCTTGTTAGTCCCCCTTTGTCTTTGAGTCAACTGCAGGTTAGAGGTCCTGTAACCCCGATTCGTATCAACTACTCTTTCCCTTTGTTCACTATTTCATACTCTACACATTCCCCACTTATTCAAACCCAAGAACCTAACATTAACTAAGGTTCATTGAAAATTTTCAAATGACTCCCAAAAAGTAGAAAAAACCCAAAAAGAGTGGAAGTTCCTTGTGCAACCTTTTTTCGGGGGTTTTCCCCTTTAAAGCCAAAGGT